>VZTX01009479.1:86386-165418 GCA_013400915.1 Pardalotus punctatus
GGGCTGTGGGTGGATCTCTGCACCCCCCTGGACTCCATGGGCTGCAGGGGGACCACCTGCTCCCCCCATGGTCTTCACCATGGCTGGCAGAGTGTTTTCAGCTCTGACACCTGGAGCACCTCCTCCCCCACCTTCTCCACTGACCTTGGTGTCTCCATGTTGTTTTCCCTCACATATTTTTACCTCCCCCTCCTCCTCTTGTTACAGAGAAGTGTGTGCACCCATTGTTTTGATTTCTTCTTAAATATGTTTTCACAGAGGCGTAACTAACATCTCTACTTGGCCCAGGTTTGGCCAGCAGCATGTCCATCATCTTCACAGCCATCAGAGAGTGGCTCTGCTGGACAGGGTGAAAAACTTCCAGAACCCTCACACAGGACACACAGGAGCCATCTTTGTGCCCCTCCATACCCACTAGCAAAAACTGCACCAAGTAAAACCACCACAATGAAGTAACATTTGAAAATGTTTCTCAACTCTGTGTTGACCAATGTATTCCAGCATTTTTATGTAAATCACACAACACACTTGGATCACAGCAGTGTCCTATGATTTTGGTTACTCGTCATGCATGTTGCTAACTGACATAACACTGCAAATAACGGTTCATAATTTCCAATCTTCAAGATCTTTAATCTCTTCAAAGGAAAAAGATGTAGGAGGACGATGGCACCAACCACTATTTTTTTAAATGGCTTGCTTATCTGCAGCTTGTCTTGCCACAATTATCAGGTCGTCCATTTCAAATAGATTTTATGAAAATGAGCCTACTTTACTTTTTTTTTCCAAAAAAACTCACTGCCTTTCTTAACCAGAGAAAATTTTAAATTGTGACTATGCATAATTTGTTCTCATATAAAGCTACTCATGGTCACAGCATGTGCTATCATACGTATGGAATAAATTCACCTAATGGCCTTCAATAGGACTAAGAATTAAAGGAGGTAAAATAATAAGACAATATTCCCACTTAAGAAATTAATTCCTCTACTATGAAAACATGTCTAAAACTAGTTCTGTTAAAGCAAAACCATTATAAGTCTTATAAACCAGCTTTTTATTCTTATAAATCTGCTGCCTGAAAGAAGCAAGATGGAAGACCTGAAAATAGCATTTTGGGCATCAGTCATCAGAGACCTTTCCTAGAATTTAATGGTTTATGAGGAATAATTTAACACCTTTGTATACTTCAGGTATTTTTTGCTTCTCTGCTTCCTGCAGATAATGCTTAGTGAAATGTGGTTTTCATTATTTTGACAGTCTGATGGTTCTTGTGGTTTTTTTCCTTTGCATGTGTCTGTAAGAAATGTATCTTACTAGAATTTCTGATAGGAGGACATATTTTCCATGGGATTTTTTAAAAAAGATGATAGGAATAGTATGTTCAAAAATTTAATAGTGTAGCCTAATCCACCCTCTTTCTGAATTTTATATGTGTCTTGAATTGGATAGCTTTCTTGGAATGTTTCTGAATTCTAAATATAAAACAATGTCGAGGTTAGCCATACTAGAAGAAAAAATAAACATTTAATTTGTAGTGAAGCCAGAATAACTGAGGTGTTGGGACATTTCTGGACTTTGTTTATCATACTTTTTTGCCCATTTTATTACTTTGTTTACAGGAGTTTCTTATGAAAATGTTAAAAAAAAAAAAGAAAAAGATGCTATTTGTCCTTCACTACTATATCTCTGGCCATTCTTTATCCTTCATTTTATCTATTCTCCTTAACATCAAAACCGCTGGTGCCAGATATAGATACAAAGATGCAGTATAACAGATGTTGCATTTTCTTTAACTTTTAGTATGAACAAAGTAAGAAGATAAATATTAATTTATTTTTCCAAAAGGATTTTTTTTTTCTCCTTCAAAATGTTAATCTCCTCTGCTGAACAGGAAATAATGCATGTATATTTGGTTAATTTTGATTCTTAGCTTTGAGGTATGATGAATTACACACCTGAGAAATATTCCTTAAATGAAACTTTCAAGGCTGAAGTTAATTAACTCTCTGTGTTTCTGGACAGATGATACCAAATGCAGGAGAAAATGACAGTTTCCCTACCTGAATTTGTGATTGAAAAATATGAAACAATTTTTAGAGGAAGAACTGTCTAGGAGGAGACTATCAGATTCTGTGTCATTATCTTCTGTAGGAATTGCTGACTATTTAGAAACATGACACCTTAGGATCGTTGCAAAAGACATATCTTCTTTTCCATAAAAAATAATACATATGTGATATGTATGTTGTAAACAAAGAGAAAGATCCCACATGTCTTTTGCAGAAGTGTACAACTTTCTCCCAATGAGCATATAAGAGAGAAATGACACATGGCATATACACAGTTCAGCTATAGTATTTATCTCATCCTATTTTCATTTGAACTGGCACAGGAATTAGCATCCATTCAAACCAGTATAATCATGGGAAGCCATTAAACCCATCAGGGTAATCTTCATCAGTGGAACAGCGCATGGTATTGCTGAATATACCCATCTCGTATAGCAAACAGACCATGCTACTAATCAAAGGCTGTATTCCCAAAAGGAATTGAGGATATTTCTAGGTAAGTAATGGATCCAAAAGGCAATGTAGCTATGCTGTTGGCCCAGAAGGGGTTTCAGGATAGTGATATAACTTCTGAGAGAAGTTGTGCTTCCTTCTTATTGAAGTGAGTCTATCAAAAGACTACAAATATGACTGAGAGCTTGAAGTATTTGTTGTATGAACAGCTAAAACAGCGAGGGCTTTTTACCCTGGACAATAGAAGGTTAAGTGGGAAACATAGCAATTTTCATAAATACTGGAGGGAATAAGCAAGACAGAGACAAACTCTTCTGTGTAACAGCCACTGGCAAGAGAAAAGGCAAGGAGCACAAAAATTATGCCTGTAAATGAGGCACAGATATCTGCCATCACAAAGTGATTTAGCACTGAGTGCTAAACTGGACCTTTCTGCCACTTTACTGGGTCCTGGATACGTTGTACCAATATGTTCGAAAAGCTGAAGCTCCTCTCTCTCTTTCTCTCTCTAGAAAAATCAAATTAAAAATTTGATAATAAAGAAAATGTTTTTGAAGGTGTACCTTTCCAGGTTTTTACTGTAAAATTGTCAAGTAATATTGTCTCATTTTCCTTTTCACTCAATGTCCAGGCTCAGTTTTGGCAATAAGCAAAATGCGCTATACAGTTTCATGCTCCAAGGTATCAAGTTCTGGCCACTAGCCACAGGATACCACAACAACTGATAGTGGTTTGATATGCTTTTCTGAGTGGCTATTACTGTAACTGTTTGATGTCTAAGTAACAGGTCAGCAGACCTGTCTGTAAAGTACAGATGGCTACATTTGACTACAGAATGTCTTTTATTCATTTTAAGGTCATTGCTGAACAGTAGCTTTAGGAGAAAATGCTAGGCAAAATGGTACAGTAAGACACATGTAAGTGACAGCTTCTAAAGAGGGAGGAAAAGTTGTAATTAGAATTAAATGTAGACCTTGCATTAGAAAGTTATCATCTCATGGCTTTGAGGAAATTTCTGTTGAAAGAAAAAGCTACTATTACATGATGGTATGTTAAACTGTATTTAATCTTCTTTCACTCTTCTGACCTGTGCTTAGAGAAATTACAGAGGTTTGTTTTAGGTCTCTTATATTTTTTTTGAGTCATCACCTTTGAACCTGTCCTTCCTCTGACACAACCTCCAGGAGTCAATTTATACAAAACTTCTAATAGAAAAGCACCTAAGTACAATTTGAAGATACTCAAATTGCAAATGAAAACCATACAGATTCTCTACAGTCCTCCAGTTCAGAAAACGGCATGAGAAAGAGAATATGAGTGGAACTTCTCACAGTGAAGCCTTTTAGCTTAAACAGACCAACGCAGGTGTGCCATCCACCCAGCATGGCAGCTATATGTAGTTCAGAGGAATCGTAAAGAACTCTGTACTGTGAATATTTATTTTCAGTTTGAGTTAATAATCCAAACTAAAGGGTAATTTTTCCCTTGGAAACCATAAAGAGAAACACTGGAATATGCAAGAAATAAATCTATAGCCAATTGCTATCAATCACAATGTTAAGAGATGATATGTGGAAATGGGCTTAATGGTAAATAAAAGATGTATTATTTGTAAATTAAGGTTTTAAATGTATTTACATATATATAGGACTTATTGGAAAAAGCAAAACCAACAACACCATAAAAAATTACAAAGAAAAAACCTCCTGTGTAGCTCCAGAAAAGTGGTTGAAGCAGGGTACCAATCACAGCTGTGTAAGAAAACTATTGTCTTGTTAAAAATCTTGTCTTGTAAGAACTTCTCTCAGGCATAATTGCATCTCCATTTTTGTTGAGTAGTTGCCTAGGTGCCAAAGCTGTCACTAGGTTATTAATAAACTCTGTTGACACAATTGGGAAGAACAAGAGTTGTGTTATGTGTTCAGTAATACATTCAGACCACCCTGGCACAGTATCAGTGTGTTCCAATTATATTGTTTAGCTGAAAGCAAATATCAAAACATTTAAATCACCTGTTAATGAACAGATAGATATTTTTATCTGCGTATGCTGTGCAAACACACATCTGTATCAAATGAAATCTACAGCCATGCCCATTAATATTGCCCAATTTCACCGAATAAAACCCAAACAAACCAGACACAGAGTAACAGGAGAAATCCCTGAGGTGAATCACAATTTTCGGATTCCATCCAAAGCTGGTGGATGCAGGGGAGACTGTTATAGCATTTCTTAATATAAAATTACATGCACCTCATGTATGACTGGTCAGCTTCTTCAAACTGAGAAAAGGAAAAAAGCAACTTGTTAAAATATCTCACCTTTATTGGTATTACAATTATGAGTATGACTATGAAGTAAATTGCTGTGTACCCAAATAGAATAATTTTTTCTCTTATCCTTCAGAATAATCTTGGTTAGGACAGGCCTGCAAAGAATGACTCAAGGTCTCTGTCATTGTCTATGCTAAAATGTTATGTGTTTTTTTACTAGGATGTTTGTTTCTATTCATGTTTAAAATATTTCATTTTTCAGTGGTGTTTTCATAGAACCTTGAATATGAATTCAAGTGTATTTATTTTATTAAGTACAGCCACTGGCTTTAAAAGCCAATATTTTTTTTGTAAATCAATGTGTCTGCTTTATGATTTATTTCACAGTAATTTTTTCAACTTTGTATTTTATATTTGTACAATATAGATAACTGCCACCAATAGTGATATAACTAGTATAACAAAAGATAAGACAGTGATTATGAAGAAGCTAAAATAAATAACAAATCACAGTCTTACATTTATAAAAATCTTAGAAATGTATTAATATTTGTTGGTAAGCAAAAATTGAAACTATACAAATAGAAGGAAGTGGTCTCCATTTCTAAATGGCTGGCCTTCCTGTGTATCGTTGAAAATACCAAGCACTTAGTTGATCTTGAATAGTAAAGTACAAAAGAAAATTGTCTTTTGAATGTTACAGATAAAGAAATAGAACTTAACAGCACCTACTGACTGCTCCAAGTGATAATGTCACCTTATGCCTCTGTAATATGAGAAGGACTCAATTTTTATCTAAAGTGGAGCTTATCTCCCTGAGAACTTTCCATACTGCCCATAAAAAGGCTGAACTTCACACAAGCGTTCTAAGAGATCGTGGATTGTCCCCAGCAATGCCCAATTGACTCTACACTCAGCAGCATGGATCATGGTTGATTCATTTTTTCCTGTCCCCTTTGGAATGGTTGGGTCCCTCTTAGGAATTGGTTTATTCTCTGGGATGGATAGGTCCATTCTGAAATCTATCTAATATGCTTGACACAGGCATTATATATCCATATCCATATCCATATCCATATCCATATCCATATCCATATCCATAATAAGTATATCTACTCTTTTAATTGTTGGTAGTTTGCTTCACTAATATAAGTCCACATTAACATGTCATAATGTGATCCTACTTGGTTGTTGCTCTTAATAATTGTTGCTCTGTGATTGTTCACTGCCAGAGTCCTTATTGATGCTATATTACTGGTTGCTGAAAGTAATTTGTAATGTCACGTATATTTTATTTTTTATATATCTATAAATATATATAATTAATTATAGGTATACTTGGTAGTCAGAATAATATTTGTGGTAATATACATGTTAGTGGAGATTTTTTTGTAGTGTTTGTGTCAATCTGCAATAAAGTAAAGACATTTAGAGGATAAAAGCCTCCATGTCCTTGTGTATTACAAAATCCGATAATATATTAACATCATAGCTATAAAAAATATTTGCAGTGTTTTCTTTATTTTTATAACAGTTTGTGCCAGGAAGAATATTAAACTAGTACATTGTCTTTTCTTTGTCTCAGTAAAAAAAACTTAGGTTTTCTGCTTCAAAATGCTTTAAACAGAATAGTGTTCAGAATTCCATGTTTTTAAAAGTAGTTTCAGAATTCTCTAAGGAATTTTGTTTCCTGACCTAACTGCTAAATCTATTGTTTTAACATTTATTTATTTTTTAATTTATTTTTTTGCCTATCTCACTATATATGCACAAGAGTGTGGGAAGACTAGATTGAGAAAATTACGATAAATCATAAAAATACTGTGGAAAAGAGCAACAACACTTCCCTTTTCTAATGGAGTAAGTGAAAGATGAATGAGAAGGTGTTTGGTATGATCTTTATCTAGTGATGCCTCCCTAAAGGTTTGTTATACAATCAGTGCTGTTACTACCAACTTGTTCCGACTGTCCTACAGAGACAAAAATAAATATATTTTGATTTTCTAAAATTTTTTGTAGCATGAGCTTAACTGCATATTTCCAGGATTTTAATGTTGCTTCAACAAAATGTGTTCACTAGTGTATCCAGGTCATTGTTCTTTATCCTCACTCTTCATTATTTTTCTTTAGATTTATCTTTGAAAATCCTAGATACGTGCATTAAGTGTCTGTGTTTCTGTGTGTGTGTTAGCTGTTTACAACATGCTGATCTGAAGAAGATTTTATAGTGGAGTTCCAAGCCCTTTAAAATAGAGGTTTATAATGGAAAAACTGGCAGACCTTTAACTAGATCCACACTACCAGTCACCACTGTAATATTACAGATTTTATAGTAGAAGTAATAGCAATCTACAGACACAGTCTTTATGGTACAATACCATAAAAATTGAAACACCATGAAATGAATTTTTGTTTATTTATTGTATAGTGCTACAGCAATGATTTGTGAATTAAAACTGTATTCTACAAGTTTTAGTGGCTCAAAAATTAACTCCGTAGTATAATTTCATTGTTTGTGCAAATCAGTAGGTGTGGATTTCCTGTATCCATGTATTTATATGTTATGCAACTGCACATTAAAGTCTACTTTTCAAATTTAGCTCCTAAAATAGCAGATACTTTATTCAACACAACCAAAGCATTCAGATGATTTCTTTAAGGAAGAATCCCAGTGGTTTAAATCAGATGAGACTAAACTATGTATGTCTCTTAAGTGTTTGTTGGATCAAATAATTTTGTGGTTAAATTTAGAGCTCAAGGTAAAAATAAAGCACAGTAATGACTTCTATTATCTAAGTTTCTGGCTGACCAGCTATTGCAAGGCAAGGATATGTGAAGTCCTTTTCTTCAAGGGTCCAACAGTGCAGGTGCAGCTGGATTGAAAATATTACAGCAACACAGGACTCCTTTCCTTGCATTCACTCATTGTGCCCATCTGATTTGGAGACAGCTTTGGAGGGGAAGCTCTGGGAACTCTCTCAAATTATCACTTCCCCTAGCTGTGACTACTATGATATATGTGATTACTATAATATTGTCATCAAAACAAGGCATAATGCCTACTGGGTCCATTCTGTAGTAGGAATTTACTGATATGATTTACGTACATATAAATCTTCTTGAGAAAATTGTGCATTTTGAGGTAGGACTCATTCATTGATATTTAACCATCTAAATATCTAGACTGCTGTAGTCATCCGGGCTTCTGGACTACTTCCTAGAGGAAGAAGGTGATGTATTCTAACAAATTTAATATATCTGACATGATGGAAAAGGAAAGGAAGAGCTGCTTTTAAAGTTGCTGTTAGCATACTTATAGATGTCTAAGGACAGGTGAAAGGAACTCGTGATTATAAGTAATATAAAGGACTTCTGATTGTGACTAAGCTTTATAGATCCTTCAGTAATGATGGTATTGGTTAAAATATTTTTTAATTATGAATTGTTACTGAATTATGTGACATAAGATAGAGTTTAGTTATATAATTGTATCTACTATTAACAATTTGCAGGTTTGAATCACTGAATATGAATACGGGAAAGAAATTTTTTTTTAATAGTTGCTAAGTGATAACAAGTATAATTTATTTGGGCTGATTCTTTGAAAAAAGTTTGATGCAACAGCTTTTCCCACTATGTATATGTCAATATTGTTAATAATGCCCATCTCGACTCATGCAAAGTGAACCTGAGTAGCAGGCAATGGAAGCTTTATAAACAGTTGTGAAAATAGACACAAAAGCCTTGTCTCACTGAGGTCACTGGGAGCTTCACGGCAGAAGAAATAATGTACTTAACAATTAGTAATGAGTTGTGTTTGTAATAAGAAAAATGTTTTGATTTCAATAGTATTGACTGTTCCTCTAAGCTAACTACCCTCTAAATCTGAAAAGTGGTTTAATCTATTCTCATAAGCACCACTGGCTGTACTCTATGTCTCAAATGAAAACTGCTTTAATAAATTAGGTATGAAATTATTTTGCATTTTGAATTTTATTGTTCCTTGAAAGAAAAATGACAACAATTTTTCTCTCTTGCCTTTCTGTGTTTTGATGTATCTGTGCTCCCTATAGTCATCTCAGAAATGAGATAATGAGTCATCTCCAAAACATCCTTTTCCTGGTAATTTGTATAAGGAAAGAGTAGAGCCTTGACATCTGATGTTTATTTGATGTGTTAATATAAAGACAGTTATTTTTGTACCATAAACTTAATATGCATTTACCTGAATGCTACACTAAAAACATTTTATACTAGATATATAGGATATAACTGTGCGATTGTGAACACATTTGTGTGTGTATATTTATGAATAGTCTTCTTTGTGTCACTGGAAAAAATTACTACCAACTGCACAATCTTATTTGAAGGTATGAACTGAAGATTCATTCTGTTTTAGTCAATTACATATATTTTTTTTTTACTTCAATTCACTTTTAGTGTTTTATGATGGACAGAGTAATGTTTATTGCATCTTCATGCCTAAAATTCTTCTGCCTTTTTTCAGTGAAATGATGAAAAGCTCAATACTCAACACTTAAAATTTTATTAATTTTTCTGGATGACCTACTTCTACTTCTCTGACATTCAACTCAGAAGAAAAATAAGAGGGTAGAAAAGAAACAGAACGGTTTGCTTCATTAGCAGTATTGCATTTTTCCTCTGAAATGAGAAATATTTTAAAATAATTGCTATTTTCCAGGCAAAGAACACCTGTCGCATAGAGTAGGGTTTATTAATTGTCCACAGGAATTATAAATGTAAAGAGTTATAAAGGGTTCTCAACAGAATTGTCATACACAAAGCTGCTTCATCTTTTGAATGACAAACAAACAATTAATTCTGCAAAGTATTGCAAAAATTACTTTAAAATCAGATGGTTTTGCGCAGATATTGAAAGGTTCTATTTTGAACCCATGATTCTGGAAAACTAACAGGGAAAAAATAAATGTAAATTCCAATAAGATTTGTGTGATTGCATATATGTAGTTCATTCAGAGAGGAGATACACAGTTTAAACTACTTTTAAATAAATAAAAAAACCTGAAAGAATTTGTTTGTTTAATAGAACTAAGTTGTTATTGGTTTTGTTGTTTATTTGGGGTTTTTTCTCTCTAAAGAAATTGTTCCATTTTGAAACATCGTAACAACAGGGTAAGAGAAACAGCAACATTCATTAAAAATGTTATATGGATTTTTTCCATTTCTTCTTTAATTCTCTTTTGTGGTCTTGTCTTTCTAACATTCTGTTCTTTTACTTTTTCAAGACCTAATGATGTTCCTCACTCTTTTGTCTAAACTATGTGATTTCCAATGTACTTTTTATCCATTTTGAAACTGAAATGCACAAAGCAAGATTTAGGTTTTGCCTTTTTATTCCAAAAGAGCTTTTCAACCAAAAATACTTGATAAGATTAACAATTTTTAATGTTATGTATGTATCTTCTCTAAGAAATAGAGTTCTTTAGAACTACTGAACTATTAAAGGCGTAATATCTCTCTCTATTTAATTTCTATCACTAACAGATCTTCTGCTTCCTGATTTCTTATCAAGCTCTAAATTTCATATTTTGCTCATAAACTTTCTATTAAAATTAAATAACTTAATCCTTAAAAAAATAGCAAAATTTAGAAAACTATGCAAAATCAACAGCATATTTATTTTTATATACACATGATTAAACCCTCATATTTTGTTTGACACAGGCCATTAACATTTGTTGCTCTGTGCGATTCCTTTTGTTGGTTTTTTTTTTTTTTTTAAATGTGAGTTGTAAATTGCCAAGTATATTTTTCTCTTAAAATTCAGTTTATCTGGAATTTTTGGTATGAAAATGTGTATATATATATATATACATATATATACGTATGTATGTATGCATATATACTTTTTTTAATTAAGTGCTTCAGAAATGGAAGTCAAGTCAAAGTAGGAATGCAATTAGGCTAAGAACAGCACAGCATGAAATAGAGATGCATATACATATGCATTTCAATTTTGGAAAGCCAGACAATCAAAAATATCCAAGATTTGTATTATGAAACATTCATTACCATCATCAGCAAAAATAACTTCTAAGGTTTTGCATGGGTTCTCTGAGAGTTTTCCTTGACTTCACTATTGAAATTAGGCTAGAAATATGTTTTATGTAAATACATCATTAGGGAGAACTCTGTGATTATACAGAACAGATGAAAGCTTACACTGCACTGTACAATATCAAAGCAATGTCTCTCTGACCACAGAATACACATGGTAATAGAGTACATAAATATGAGCTTTGGCTTGGGTGGCAGGAGAGGTCAAAGACTAGGTATGCAAGCCATTAGTGTTTAATTTCCAGTTTTGAGCATCATTATCCTACTGTGAATGCTGTTATTGCCTTTTGATGAAAGCATTTCTATATTGTAATCAGTCTATTGTAATTCAGTCTATTTGCATTACTTCTTCCTAGTGATTGGTTTCTACTGTTTAGCACCACTTGTTTAATATTTAATATTTTCCCCACCTAATTTTGCATTATTTTAAGCTCTGTCTTATTCTGAATTCCTAATTTTAGAGTATATTCTTTGAACTCATTCTTGATAGGCTTTATCCCATGTAACTTAGGCATCTAAAAGCTGGGTAAACAGTTCAGTGTGAACAAGACATTTAAGGCTGGCTTTATGCATGCTTCTCTTCCTTTCTGTTTACTGTGAAGGTATCTTAGGATAACTACCTTAGATATTTATTCCCTATCCATAAAAGCATAGATGATATGATTTACGGTCTTAGATTTCATTCTAGACACCTTAATTTAGCCCATGTTTGTTTTAACAATCTGTGTAATTACAATAATTAAAAGCCTGAAATATTTCAACAAGGAAGTGATCTATAAAGCAGTTCTGTGCTTTATACAGTTCAGTGCTGTTATTACAGTTCTATGAAATCTCTATAGTGCCACTGGCTCAAATATCACAAAAAAAAAAACCCGAAAAAACCCAACATCTTAAATTTAAAACACACTTAATAGTACAAGTTAACTGAAAGCCTGAAAAAGTCTAGAAAACATTCTGTATCAGCATTTCTAGAAAGTGAATTGACAAAAATTAGTTATGATGATACAGAAAGAGGACATAAACTCATTCTATGGGTACATATTTATCTGCAGTGTCATCCAGGGATTCAAACTGTATCATTCAATATGTAGTTACTCTCTCTCATAGGTATTTTTCAGTTTCTGTATTCTTGTATATCTGGGTATGATTTTCTCAGCTTTTGTTTCAGATTTTGTAATCCAGTGTGCAGCTGGTCTAACAAACTGTTTTGAAAAAGCTATGTAAGAGCCACACTTATCACTGAAAATTTTCTTTTCAATACCCTTATTTGCTGTATTTATTTTACATTTCTAAATGGACGTTAATTTGTTGAGCGGCAACAGCTTAGATTTTATAATCAATACATAATGACGAAAATATGTGAATACATTTTACTATTGATTTTGGTTTATCATTTAGGTTTCAAATGAATCCTTCCTTTTATTCATCTTCAGTTAATACCCATTTCTGCTCTTAACAGAAATACACCTTCTGCCTCAGTGCCTTTGAAGCTGATTCACAATGTTTTGCAACATTAACTTGAAACCATTATGTTATTCATCACGTATATTGTCCAGAATATTATGGTAAATATAGTGAAGTAAATAAAATCATACAGGCATTTCCTTCATGCTTTCTGTTGAGGTGGAAATTTTCTCTTTTTCTGAGATATCCATGGTGCAGTAGAAAAGTTTTCAGCTCTTTCTGAGCTTCTGAATCCGTCGTTTGTTCATGGATGCACAGTCACATTGCTTGTTTTCATCTCTTAAACTAGATCCATGCCCTGTCCTCAATCTTCTTATGTTGCTATATTCTTTCTTCTGTCTTGTATAGTTCACTTGTGAATAAGACTCATACATAAGATGCCCTGTATCCCATTAAATATATATATGACCTGTGCATATTAGACAAAATATATACAGTTTTAAGAGATTAGATAATAGAGAAAAAATCCAATGTTTATCAAATAAAACATTTTGAATGCAAAGTATACCAATTGTCTTTTTTTCTGCTGAATGTAAGATGAAATTTACAGAGATCTCTCTTCATATTCTTGGAGGATCCGTGTGACAGGACACCTTCTGCTTCCAAATATACACAAAAAATAGGTGTGGGAGTGTATTTTGTTTCCTTACCCAGACAAAATACATAAGAACGTGTGGTGGGTTAAGGATGGCTCACTGCCACATTCCCCCCCAGATGCTCACTCACTCTCTCCTCCACAGGACAGAGTGGAAGGTAAGACAGAAATTTACAGGTGTAGATCAGGACAGGGAGACCACCCACCAATCACCATCACAGGAAAATCAGATTTGATTTGGAAAAGATTGTTAATGTAGTTTATTGTCAATTAAAAATAGAGCAGGGTAGTGAGAAACAGTGTCAAAACCTGAAATGCTTCCCCCCATCTCCCTGCTTCCAAGGCTCAGCCTCACTCCACCATTTCTGACTCCTGTGTCTCCTTCAGTCCCTGAGTTGTGCAGGGGTAAGGGGAATGGAGGTCCTGGTCAGTCCAGAGCAGCTTCTCCCTGCCATTCATTCCTTCTCCTCCTCACCCTCTTCCGCTGCTTCAGTGAGGTGTCCCTCCTGTGGGATACAGACCTTCACAAGCTGTCCCAACATTGTGGGTCTTCTCCTGCCTCTGGCAGGAGCCTGCTCTGTGTGCACCCTCCGCAGGCTGCAGCTTCCTTAAGGACACATCCACTTGCTGCCAAATAGGCTTCTGCAAAGGCTACAAACAGACCTCTGATCCATCACATCCTGCATGGACTGCTGGTGGAAAGGCTGCCTGAACCATGGTCTGCAGGGTCATCTCTGTACCACTCATAAAGTACCTCCTTCCCTTTTCTATTCTGGTCTGGATGTCTGCAGGGGTGCTTCTCAGAGTATTTTTTTCTCTTTGTCACCATGTTGTCCTGTGTGGCATGTTGACCTTTCTCAAATCCCCTTTTCTGGAGCTGTCACCCCCTTGGCTGAGAGGCTCAGCCGTGCCCCATGGTTGAAGCCTTCTGGAAACAGCTGTTCTCCCACTGCCAGCACCTGGGCACCTGCACCCCACACAGAATATTAGTTAGATTTTGCAAATCTGTAAGTGAGTAATTCAACACATGCTCAACAGAGACAGGAAGAGTTTTGGCCTTGAAACATTGCTGTGTGTCACCCAACACGCACCCACATAAACTCTTCCTCCCCTTGAATTTTAACAAAGTTCTTCCCATACATCAAAGAGCTACAGGTTGTGTTCTGAGAAACACTGTTTTGAAGATTTATTTTATTTCTTAAAGAATGGGACTCAATTTATCTGTGGTGTTTTTTTCAAGCAATTTTTAATCGATGTTATTAGAATGACTGTGAGAAACTGAATTTCATGGAATTATTATTATATTTTCTTTTGTATTTCCAAAGGATTTTTTTTCCATGTTTGTTTAATAAGACTGTGGTTGATGGAGCTGTGGTTAGTATTGAGGCTTAATTGATTTTTTTTTAAATATTTTATTGCTTCAGCTGTGAGAAACAGATCATGAAACATCTGTCTTTCAAGCATAAATCTTGATTTCCAGGGCAGCGTGATTAGAGTACATCAAGAAAACTCTACATTCACCTTGGAGGAGATAAGGTAATAATCATCTTTTTCCCCTTCTTCTGAATTTGAATGTTTGGGAAGAACTGTGCTTGGGAAGAACTATATCCTGATAATTTCAGAATGAGGGTCCTAGTGTGAAAATCATTTTAACAGAGCAACAGCAAGAGAAGAATATTGAATCCATACAATTTTTATTATGGAACTACATTAATTTTCTAGTGCATATTTAAGTGGTTGCGAAAATCTGGGGCTGGAACTGGGAGTATGGTGAGATGTGAAGCTGTAGTGTTATCATGGCAAATAACTTATATAACTTCCACAATCACAGAGGAAGTTCTGGCTTTGCTACCTGATTATTCTTGTTCTTGTTTTGAGGCAGGTATAAAAAAGTCATCACAAAATCAAAGAGAGACAGGAAACGGATAAAAAATGTGGGATTTTTTTGATTGCAGTTCATGGAAACACATATGAACAAAAGGACTAAGAATGAACCAAGTGCTAAGAAACTGAGAGTGGGCTCTCCTCTTACATTATTGGTCTTCAGTGTTTGTAACCTGGAGGACAGGTGTTATAATTTTCTAGGAAGTGGTGAGGCAGTGCCAGCATTACAATTTCATGGGCATAAAACCAAGACAAGAAGGTGTAAGATAAGACACATGTATTTAAGAACAACTATTGCATGCTGTGATGTGTAATTTATAGGAGACATGTCCAGATTATTGGATGAATGCTTGTAATTCAAACCTTTGAAGCAATAATTGAATTATAAATAATACAATGTTTGGCTATTATTGCATGTAATTAAATTTTCTTACTTTTAATAGTCTTGATTTGGGATAAAAGGAGTTCAAGGCATATCTGTTGATGACAATATAATAGGTGTGTGGTAGGATGATATAATTCTGAATTATGATTCAGAATAATAGATTTAAATGTTTGTTTCTTAAAGACATTGACTTCTTAGAACTGAGAAATGAAATGGCAGACTCCGGGAGGCAGGCATTGTGTTAGCTCTGTGTTTTTAATATGTCAAGCAAAATGGAATGATCTTGATCAGGAGTCCTTAGTGCAAACACGCAGAGAAAGAAATAAAAAATTACATTATTTTAAGCAATAGCATACCTTGATACGGCTACAATGTTTTCCTCCATTACCACTCTGTTAAACAAAAATATGCTCCTGTAGAATGAACCTGCAGGCATACAGCTTACTCTTAAACATGTAGAACAAGTCTTGGCTAGTCTAGTCTCTTGATTAAACTTACTTTCTCAATTAAAGATCTTAGGATAATCATTGATAATGAAGACCTAAGGAAATTCATGTGATATTGTGGTGGTTTTACTTGGTGCGGTTTTTGCTAGTGGGTATGGAGGGGCACAAAGATGGCTCCTGTGTGTCCTGTGTGAGGGTTCTGGAAGTTTTTCACCCTGTCCAGCAAAGCCACTCTCTGATGGCTGTGAAGATGATGGACATGCTGCTGGCCAAACCTGGGCCAAGTAGAGATGTTAGTTACGCCTCTGTGAAAACATATTTAAGAAGAAATCAAAACAATGGGTGCACACACTTCTCTGTAACAAGAGGAGGAGGGGGAGGTAAAAATATGTGAGGGAAAACAACATGGAGACACCAAGGTCAGTGGAGAAGGTGGGGGAGGAGGTGCTCCAGGTGTCAGAGCTGAAAACNCTCTTCTCCCTGGTGGACTGACCCTGACCAAAGGGAAACCCCCACACCCTGCCCCCACCCCAGAGCTGTTGGTTGAGTGAAAGAGGGAGGGGGGTGAGCTGAGAAAGGGCATCTTAAGAGGGAAGGCAGGTGAGTGAAGAGATGGTGTCTTAAGAGCTTATTTTTACCTCTCATTTATCCTCTGACTCTCTTAGGTTAATAGATCACTTTGCAACTTAAGTTGGTAACCTGTTTGCTCATGTTCTTGTGCATCTCTCCCCAGCAGTGCTTTATCTCAACTCATGAGTCCAGAGTGTTTGTGCTAGTTTTTTTTTTCCTCTCCTCTGCACAACTGCAGCAGGAGAGAGCATAGAGAGCAAACGTTGTAGGTCCCTGGCATTTGGCCAGGGTCAAACCTCGACAGATATAAGTTCTAGATGCAACATTAAAGTTAAGCTAGGGTCTGTTTATTGAGTTTCAATAGAGCTAATAAAGAATTTAAATTTTGTGTAGAAAGTATTGTGAAAAATATTAATGAAATTCTAATATGCTTAAAATATTGATAAACTCAGCTGAAAAATGGAAAATAAGATAAAGCATAGTTAATGATCTGAATAACATCAAATGAGCATAAAGAAAGTCTCCTGTCTTTTACATCCCTTGATCACGTTGATGTTAATAAAGCAGCATTTCTGAAATTGCAGAACAATTTAAGAAATACTGAAACTTTTAAACACTTGAAAAGTGATAATATTTGTTCCACTATTTTCAATGTCTAGCTATATGGTATCTCTGATTGGAGTTCCTGGATGCAATAGAAAAAACCCAAATCAAAACTAAACAACTGAGTGTTCTGGGAGATAAACTGCTCCATTTACTTAGTTGAAACAAAATCAGAACTGAAACAGTTTATTGATTTAGCAATGACACTTTATTAATTGTGAGTCAGTGAAGTATGTGTGCAGAATCAATACCAGGAGTACAACAGATAAAGCATGAAACAAGAGATTATTATTAAGGAACACCAACAAATAGTGGGGTGCTGGCTGCCTGCAGCACCCATCCCACGGGAGAGGGCTCTGCCTGTTGCAGGGGGAGGTGGTGATGCCACTGGGAGGTTTACAGGCACTGCCCAACCTGGTGTGCTTCTCTCTTCCTTCTGTCCCCAAGGCTTCTCCCTACACATTGCAAATTAAGAGGCCTCTTTACACTTAATTTGTCAGGGGTGGTCTAATAAACTCACACTACCAAAGGTATAGCGGTCTTTATATGCGAAATACAAGTGTTCAAATGTAACCATTAGCAGTCATGTCAACATCCTTCTACTGACCACTGTCTTAGAAGAAAAGAAAAAGCCAATGTTTTAAATGGAATCCAAAACAAAACCAAAAATTAATTCCCTCTGATTACACTAAAGCAGTTTTGAGTCCTTTCTCCACCACATTTTTTCCTTTCTTTGGTATTTTTGTTATAAAAATGTTATATGCTGGTAAAAACAAATTAAAAAATCACTAAAATTATGGACAATGTTGGAAAACAATTGTGTTGTTCTGTTTTGTTATGACAATTTTAATTTATCTTCAATTAAACCACGCATAACTTACAAAAGATATTTTCAGAAATTATGTCTTAAAATGCAGGTTTAAGCAATCAGCTTTAGCTCAGGTCTTTCAAGAAGTTTAATTAAACATATGAAAAGGATAAAGGGGCAGTTGATTTTCACAGCCATTGATTTTATTCTAAAAAAAAAAACATTGAAAATTGTTCTTGACTTAAGTTGTAATGGAATGACTTCCTTAAAAAAAAGCAGATTGAGTAAAGGTGTAAGGAATGCTGCCATAATTCAGCTCATCCTAAATCAAGGAGGCAACATATTTTCACCAATACTTGAATGGGTGAAACATGTTTTATTTATCCCTTACATCAAAAAGCCCTATCATTTGTATTCAGATTTTATTCTAAAATCTTTCCTTTCTGCATTGGAGCTATTTTGGACTATCTTTCTGTAGAATTCAATGGTTATTGATTTATAAATGTTAGGGGCATGGACCCAGTCACCTCCAGAGAACAAGTTTTGATGGAATGTCTTGATATCTTTTCATCGTGAAAGAGGTTTGTTTTCTATGTAACATGCTTCTTTCTGACCAAAGCCTCAGGAGAGACCCTGAGATTTTTTATTTTTTTTTCTGTTTGTTTGTTTTTCTCTTGGGGTCCAGGGCTGAGTGTCACCATGCTTCCTTGGTGGTCATGGAAACTACTTTTCTAGCCACATGAGTTTGCTACTACTTGATTTCAGGAACAATTTCAGTATAGAGGTTTGAAAGTATGAGGAAACTGTTTTCCTGTCAAATTTTTCTTGGGATTCAAGCGTCATAATGAAGTTATTTATTAAGAAGAAATATGGCCATTCTGGCATATTATACAATTCAACTTTACCCTAACAATCTGTTCCTTGGGTTGGCTAGCATGAGAAATTCTTATTCAAGAAAACACTCTTGAGGAATACATCTGGAGCAGGCAGCTAGGTTTGCAAAGTGCAGATTGAAATAGATTTAGATGCAGGTTGAGATGCAGACTGAACTCTGGGTGGGAGTCCAGAGAGACAAGAGGCCATGAATGCCAAGCCTTTGGTTAGCAAAGGGCACAAAGAGGGTGGTGAATGGACACCGAAGGGCACAGTAGGAACAAAGACTCAAAGGAAGAAGGAGATTTGGGTGTGCTTAGGTGTGAGGCTATAAAAGCCCTGGGGTTCCTTTGTTGGGGGTCCCTCCTTAGAGGCACCAACTGGGGCTGTTTCTGTGTTACTGCAGTGTAGCTGCCTGCTTGACCGCCCGGTGGTCAGCACACGACTTGGACATGAGTGCCTCGGCAGAGACTGCTTGTGTGTCCTTTTAGTGCCTTTTAACAGGCTCCTGCTCTCTAGGAGGGAGCCGTTCACATAGACCCCAGCTGGGTCTGGCAGCAGGCGAATATAATGTAGTGATGCCGCGGAGACAGAGGAGCCCAGAAGGGTTCAGTTACCACGGAGACCAAGTCTTTATTTCTCTGCGCCGGGAGGGACAGGAGAACAGTGACAAGAATGATGGTGGCAAAAGAGCAAAGAAATGACAGTTACAGAAGGTTTAAAGGGGAGCAGAATGGGGAGGTCTGAGGGGGAGGAGCAACAGATTAACCAATGGGGAAGGATTACATAACAGCAAGTGTCCAATAAAACGAAACAAAGGGAGGGGTACATTTAAATGAACCAATGGGGATACAAAGAACCAAGAACTTTCCAGAAATTAATACATATTAAAACAACCTAATACATAGGGAAATTATAGGCAGGGGAAAAGGGTGTAACCAAAGTTTTGATGGTCAACTCAAATGGTGGGAGCTGTGGGGAAAACCTCAACCTCGTCTTCTCCCTCCCCCTCAGGCTCACTGTCCTGAGGGGGAAAATCATCCCAGTAGGCTTTATTAGAGAAGGCAGGCAGGGTCACTGCCACAATGCACCATGAACAAATTGCATTATGGAATGAGACATTTGAGACTCTGACATGGGCAATAGGGGGTTTTTCTGGTAAAGAAACCTGACCTGACTGTGTGTGAGTGGGATGTGTGGGGAGTCAAGGGGGGCAATATAGCCACCCACTGGGAAGAGGCTTCCATCCCAGCAGTGAAGTTCCCTGGCCTCGGGAGTGTGATGGACAGAGAGTCTCTTGAATGGACAGACTGGAAAGTTTCCTTAGCAACTCTGCAGCTCTACAGGGCTGTACTTCAGCAACAGAAGAGAAAAGCAAAGAACATAAAAATACATCTGCATAAGATTAGACAGAGATAGGAGAGGTTTGTTCATATGTGTTTTAAAATAATTGGTCTTCTGTTTGCTGAATGAGCTTTTCTAACACCTTCAAATCCATAGGAAGTGCATTCTGATGGAGGGACAATGCTTTTCTGAAGTGGTGTGCCATATAAGTGTTTTTATTTGTTATAATATTGCACCCAAAAGCAGTTAACCCATTTCTCAAGAGAGGAAAGAGACTGCCATGTCTGAAATGCAAAAATTAAAGCACATGGTAATGGTTTAAACTGCTCAGTGTCATAATCCAAGAAACCACAGAAGTGTGGCAAAATACTCAGAAATTCATTGAAAAGAACACAGACAGTAGTATAAATGTTCAACAAGGGTTTTAAAATAAATTTCAGATTAATATTTGATGCTTGTATTACAGAATTATTTCCTAAAGCATGATATGACATTTCAAGCCTCCAGATTATATCAGAACCCAGAAGTTGCCCTTTCAGTCATATTTCCTTTCTTTATATTAAGGTACCGAGTAATCCTGGACTTTCTCCTATTCACATTAAAAGAAAAAAAAATATCTTTTTTTGGCAGGATGAAACAAATCTTTTACATTTTTTGCTTGAATTGTGGTTTTCTTTGGGATTTTTGTGGGTTTTTGTTGATTTGGGATTTTGTTGTTGATGGTGGTAGTTTGTCTTTTTTTTAACTTGTCTTCTGTTTCAATCTCTTAATTTCTTTGGGTGGTTTTGTCTTCTTTTCTTCCTTAGTGCTCTTCTTTGTATTTCCTCACCTTCTTAGACTGACTTCTGGTGTGCTTTGGGCTAGTTTGGTGTTAATTGGAAGGACTGTACTCTGGAAGGAATGTACTCTATGTGGTATCCTTTCTAAGGGAGTTCTAATGCTTCCCCAAAGTACTACATCTTTTTTAAGCAATTAGGTTGTTCAAGCGAACAAACTTCCCTTCAATTTTCTGTAAAGGGCAATGACTTTATATCTTATTTCTTACAGTAATTTGAACAGTATTTTTGATGTGCTGATAGTGAACCAGATGATTCTGGGATCCTGGAATGATGAAATCTGCTATATTGTATACATGTGGATAGTAATTTCCTCCTCTTTTGCCTGGGATGTCAAAATAACTGTCTAGCAGCAATTTTTTTACAGATGTAGTGCTCTTGTACTTCCTTATTTAAAATATTCACCTTCTCTAACCTCTCATTTTATGCCCAGAAATTAAATAGGTGTTTGTACAATATCTGCTGTCCAGGGAGTTGCCTCTGTGATCAGACTTTGAGGCACAAAACTCAAAATAAACATGTAAATGTTATTAATATCTTCATTTCTGCAGGAATCTTAATAGTGAGGAAAGGGAAAAGAAGTCCTTCTACTTCCCCCTTCATTTTTACATCCTTTACTTTCAGATATCCTGGTCATTTGTGGGTTTCCAGGGATGAACTTTAATTTTTTTCAGTGTTATGACATTAAAAGGTTTCACTGGAAAATGAGGACAAAAAACAGGAGTCTTTTTCCTGTGGCTTTGTACTCACTCTTTTTGTGTTTCCATGAAAATATGGATGGAGCGAGGGGAAGGCTATGATCCAGTAATTGTCAAAGATGAAACTGTGAGAAACTGAGAAATAAGCAGAATGACCTAGCTTGTATGAAGAACCACACTGCACTGAGAAAATGAGGAGTAGGGGAGAGAGGCTCTGAAATCAAAAGCCTGAGGTGGGACATGTTGCAAGTCAGCATGGGGCTTTCTTTTTTTCTTTTTTGAAATAAGGAAATAGATCTAGCCATATTTTCTTTCTCAGAGTTCTTTTAAGCTTCAGTGAATACTAACTGACACAAAGATATCTGGAACAAAAGATGTCTGGCTCAATATTTGAACATTTTGATGGAAAAATGATATACTAACCTGAAGGGAGGGTTTGCAGAGTATGTTCATGCTATGTCTACACAGAGCAGGAAATTCTCTTGCCTTCCAAATAGTTTTTCTTTAACATTCATTTCATGAACTTGAGATGGGGAATTTCCTTGATTGCTATGCATATACATAAAACAGTCAAATTGTCTTCCTACCAAAACCAAAAACCACCCACCTTCATGGCTATGCTAAGAAACAAGCAGATGAAAATTCAAGTTACTTTAAGTCCAAAGTAAACAAAATACAATATTGTATATTTAGAGATAGTTTTTGCAATTTGCTTCTAATTGATTCCATGATTATACCCTGCTTTTCCCCTGAATATTAAACTTCTGATGTTCTCTGTAGGAATATTTTTCACAGGGTTTTCCTCAAACTTATACTCGCAAAATCTATACCTCTGGCTTTAGCAATGAATTTTGTGAGAAATATTCAGCAAGAGATGTTAAATAAGAACAGACTAAAAATATATTGATAAATTAATGTGTTCAAACTGTCGTAACAAAATAGTAGACATTTTACATGTAAGACATAGACTTAGATCTAAGTCTTTATAAGAGTTTATTTATTTATTATATAATACCTCCTATATTTAATCTAGGTGATGAGTCAAGTCTAACTGAGAAATTCAAGGAAGAAACTAATCACATAGGCAGATAAATTGGGATACTGCATATTTTCCACACATAAAATCAGAAAATATTGTCCATGAATCATGATATCGTCCTTGCTCTAACAGATTTATAAAGGAAAAGGGCCATATTTTCATTTAATGGCTTGTATGACCCATAAAATGTTCCATGATATAAGCTGCTTCAGTTTGCCTGTAGTGGAGGATAAGATAGAAGGGTTCAAGATAGAGTTAATAACAAATCATGTTTTCTCAACTCCAAGAAGCTGAATGAGGACAACTTGATCTCTTTGGCGGCTGATTTAGTAACAGAAGCTGCAATTATCTTTACTGATGAATGTAAAAGAAAATGCAGTTGCAACAGGAACTTAATTTCCAAAAAGGGAATCTGGCAGGGTGTAAAGTATCATCCAAGTCAAAGACAAGAATATCACAGCCACTTTAATCAGGTCCAGGAGAAGAGGCTAAACCCCCACATACAAGGTAATTTCAATACAATGCGTTTATGATTCTCCTCTTTGTACTTGCTAAGTTTTTTAGACGTGCATGAAAGAAAAAGATTCTGAAAAGGAAATTAGGGTTTGAAATTTTCTAATTTGACATTTTAAAAATATAACTGACCTATTCTTCAGAGGAAGGAGAGCCATGGTTCAGTACTCTCTATATTGATGCACTGTTTGGTTTTATGGAGAGCATTATTCTCACCACCAGCTGTTCTATGTTATGCCTTTCAACATTTTTTTTTTAAATTTCTAGAATTGTTTACAAATACTTTTGAAATACGAGGCAATGGAAAACATACAAAACTAAGTTTCCAGTTCTGTGTCCTGTACTACAGGCACTCATTTAAGTTTTGAAAATGAAATTTCCCCAGGTGGAATAATATCTCAGGAAATTGGGTGACTAAGTGGAACAAATTTATTTGATTGCCATTTCCTTTTTTGTGTGCATTACTACTCTAAAAACTGAGAAATATTTATTAAGAATAAAGTCCATTGAGATCAGTACATCAAGATCGAAGAGAACAAGACTATTTTTTCACTTAAATGCACATCTGACAATGCAGACATTCCTGAGAGCAACAATGTAATGTGCCCCAGTTGGAACTACACTATGATTTGAGGTTCACCCTTGGAATTATCCTTCAGACACTTGCATCAAATATAGTTGTCCAGCCCTTAGTATGAAGAAGGGGAGAGGTAAAGGGGAGTGAAATCATCTACAGAATGCTATCTGAATGAAATGTAATTTTCTGGTCTTGCATATACAATTCTACACTCATTTTTCTGACTTATGTAAAAATCCTCGCTTTCTTGTTTTTATACTAAATGGCATTTTCTTTCAAGAGGTACTCTACCTGTAATGAATGAAATCCAACTTTTTGTAGGTAATGCTGAAATGAGTATTGCTCTCAAGGTGTTACGGGCCCTGCTTTTGTTGAAACCTAACAGAAGAATTATTTCATTTTTTAGACAAAATGTAGGACTTTCTTAATTGTATAGATGTTTATATCTAAAAAACCCCCAAAACTGGGGTCTAATGAGCGAGTCTGAAAACAGAGCTCCTTTATACTATTTTGTCTGATGCAAATCTAAACCACCAATTTTGTATACCCAGCTTGATGTCAGTTGACATTGTGATCTAAAAGTTTTAAGGATAATCTGACATTTGGACAAACAAGAAGCTACACAACATATTTATTATCGCCTTCTTCTTCTGCCTGTTTTCCAGTTGTGCATGACATTATGAAGCTGGTGTACTTAAATACTTTCACTTCATTTGCCAGTCATTTGTGTGAGCAGTAAAGTCAGTACTCTAGTCTCGTATCCTCTGACTATGGTTGGTATTTCTATGGCATAATTTGCATGTCAGTTGTTCCAAACTCGAGGAGCTGCGAGCAGCAAACCCACCATGCTGATTGTGTTCCTTATAGCCCTCTATGCTGTTCCATTGTTGCATACTTTCACCAAAACTGTAACTTACATTTTCACCATTTTTTTCACTCATCATCTCATGTGGCAACCTCCCAGATAAGATATCTTGGCCTGATACAACCAGTTATACCTTCCCAGACTGTCATTTTTGTGGCTGACTCCAGCTACTCAATAACAAGCTATATTTCTAGGACTACACTAAAGTTAAATATAATCCAGAAGGGGTTTTAAAAATAAAATTTCTTTTCCAGAGTAAAAGAAATCAAATTCAACTATAACAAAGGCTTGATGAATAAGTAACCAACAAGAGAGGTGTAAAAAGTGTTTCAGGCTCCTTGCCATAAACATATTTAAAATCTAACTGGCATCTACCTTGCAATATAAGCCCATTCATGGTCATTTGATCAGAATGGACATTCTTCAAAGAATTGCCAGGTACTTCTAAGTCTAAATGAAAGGCAAATCAGACCTAATTATTTCAACTTTTCTTCTAAGGTCAATAGCATTTTTAAACCTTGTAATTAACGTCACTGCTCTCTTCTAGACTTTCTCACATGGACTTACACATTTTCTGAAATACAATGGCCAAGACTGAACAGAGTTGTAAATAGAGGTATTAATACATCCCAATATGGCACATGACTTCTTTAGTCAGTATGTGAATTTATTTTCTCTTCTTCAATTACTGATCCAGTACAAAACATTATTTTTATTTAACTTTGCTGTCCATCCTCTTCTTGTATTTCTCTAGTTAGTTGTTCCTGCACAGACACAGCACTTTTTATTTCCCTTACTGACTTTTTTTTCCAAACCCTTCACAAATCTGAGCTAATAGAAAACTTGGATTTTGTCCTCTAGTGCCCCTGTAGTCCTCCCCCAGATTTTCTTTTTTGTTAGTAAATTCAATAATATATATACATTCTCTTCCATTGTCTATGCCACGTGGAACAGCAATCAATAAATCCTTCCATTATAACAAGTTATTGATAATTACTCTTTGGGATTATATTTTCTAACTGGTTTTCCACCCACACTGTTGTATTTCCTTCTGTCTCATGTTTGATTATCAGAATGTCATTAATTTCCATTGCAATCTTTATGAAAGCCAAGATAAGTAATTTGTTCACTCTGCTATTCATAAGGGTGCAATTCTATCTAAAAAAATACAGTCACAAGGAAGTATTTTTTTGTTTCTTCAACATGTGAAGCTACAAACTTTCTAGCAGTCATTTAGTCTCAGCTGATCTGTTCCTGAGGAATGAAACAGAAATGGCAATAAATACTATATTTCATGTTACTATTCCTCTGTCATTCTTTTTGTGTGTTGAGCAAGAGAGTAAGCCTTTCCTCAGTCTCTTGAACACTGAATTCACTTGCAGAGCAAATTCTTGTTATCCTTCATATTTTAGTAGTGACCTCTCAATCTTTGCTTTGTCCTTCCAGTCCTTACAAACATATGCCACACATCTGATTGTGTTCTCTGTAATAAGACCTCCTTTCACTCTCTGATGTTAACCTGGTTCCAGTTAACTCCCAACCCCTAATTTTTATTTATTTCACTGTGTGTTGTTTTTTCAGCCTAAATTATACCCTCACTAAAAACTGCAATGCCAGCCTTTCAAATTCTAATTTTTACTTTGTGCCCTCTGAGTCAGGATGGTTGAATTCAAAAACTCGCTGGATCAGTGTCTGAAGAGGTACTTTAGCTCCTCAGGTGGGAGAGCTGAGTATTGTTTGTCTGAATAAATTATTACCTCAAAAGAGTAATAGCAATTGGCTGAGTTGAACCAACACGAACATACAGGTTCTATTAACCTCAAATTACCATTACAGATGAGCACATATTCAGGAAGTGGGTTATATAAATAAAGCATGCTACTTCATTAAATCAATAAAAGAATAACAGGCCTTACAGTAGAGAAAATGCTGCCAATTTGCAAAGAAGGCTATGCAGGAGGATTTGTAAATTACCTCCAGCTTCTTAATACTGACCTCAAATGTCTCCAATATGGATAGTGATAAATAGCTTTTCTTTTTGAAAATAGCAGGTCATTATGATAAAAACAATTTTAAAGCTATCAACTTCATTTAGTTATTCTGAAAGTGAATCAAGCTTTGTATAAATCCATAGTGAGGTATTCCTTTTATGAGGAAAACACACAAGTTAACTCCATGTGTCTTCAAAAAACCATGGGTGAAAAAAATCTCTTCTGCTGTCCCCCTTACCATGTTTTAAAATAAAGAACAGAAACATAACCCTTCTTCAGAATATGATTGGATCCCAGAAGGTGGAAGGGCAATAAATTTATCTTTGCAACTGCATATATTAAGACACTTACTTTAGTCAATGCTGATATTAAATGTATAATCATCTCACCTAAATAGATCTGCTATACTCAAATTCAATAGGCTTAGTACCTTTAGGATTTTCAAGCCTTATCAAAATTTTGATTTTCCTAAAGAGTCTTGAATACCTAGGTGTATTGTACACAAACTCAGAATTTTTCATTCTTATATACTGTGGCAGTGGGTCATACCAACACTGCAGGACTTCACTGGTGGAAAACCTCCTAATCTAAGCACCCCCTGGAAAACACAATGGTCTCTCCCCAAAACTGTGTAATCCCCTCTGGTTGTAACCTATCCCTAAATCCTACCCTTCCCTACTCCCCAGTGGTTAAGGGGGTTTCTCCCCACTTCCTGTTATCTGGCCCCAGGTCGTCCCTATAACTGGGGGCNTATACAACTGGTTGTATAATTCACTTTGAAAGTCACAGAATCACAGAATATGTTCAGTTGGAAGGGACCCACAAGGGTCATCAAAGTCCAACTCCTGGCCCTGCACAGGACAACCCCAAGAATCACACCATGTGCTGTCCACATGAGTGTTGTCCAAACATCTTTTCCAGTTACATTCGTTGAGCCTTCTCTCATGATGGTAGCATGTGGGAACTGACAGCTGGCCTGCCTCAGCTCACAGACATTGAGCTAGCACAATCCTCTCGTACCTGTGTGAATCCTAGCCATATGCATAAGAATCTTAACATCAACAGAAGTTGGAATTAACAACGTTGGAAGGAGGAACACACCTGTCAGAGGGAGTCTGTCTTCCTGCAAGATTGTGTGCTAACTTTGGGTGGCCAATTGTATTGGGGGGTGGTGAACTGGAAACCTATGGGTGAATGGTATGAATGTTAGAAAAGGGTATAAAAAAGGTTTTGTAGTGATGAATAAAACTTCTTCCTTGGACTGAAGCCGTTTCCGTGTGTGTCATGCCCGTCTTAAAAATGACAGTAGCATCCATCATGAATATTTTAAATATCTCTTTCAAAATAGTGCTACAGTTTCTCCCAGGCTGGCAGCTTCACCTAGGAAGTGGACCCTTGTTGCTAAACTGCCGTGAAGGATGTGTGCTCTAATGTGTTACTGGAGCTGTGTCTGCAGCCTGCCATGCCCTGTAGGTCCCTGTGTCAAGGGCAGCTGGTCAGGACACCATTTATCTGCATGCGCTGTGGAATAGCAGAGTAAGGAAAGCCTATATATCAAAACAGCTACCTCAGTGGAATCCATTCTTGAGAAATATCTGCTATATTTCTCAGACATCAAACCATTCATGCAAGGGATAGAGAGAGACCCACTGTACTGGTACCTTTTTCTTAGCTCTGATATTTAAAAATAGAGCCATATTAAAGGAAAGCCATAACTACTGAAATCCTAGTTAAGTGACTTCTTATTTATTTGTGAAATTGTTTCTGGAGACCATCCATTTGTGTAAGTAACTTCTGTTTTTCATACTGCTACCACGGGGGTTTTTTATTTAAAAGAGAATATTAGTGTCAAAGGAGACAAATGGTTTGTGCTAGGTCTGTCTGCAGAGAAGGGAGGATGTTGACTTGAAAAATGTAGAGAAAGATTGTAAGGACTTTGGTAAAAGGCTGAACTAATGCTCTCTTCTTTAGAATGCTTTGGAAATGCAAAATATTAGAAAATAGGAAAGGGAACAAAATGTCTGGGAGAATATACTTTTATGAAGACAAATTAAGAGGAAGTGAGTTAGTGTATCTCTGCAAGCAGAAAGATGACATTCCCAAGGCATCAGCTGTCCTAATCTCAGCCAGAAAACCTATGAGGACAACAAAAGTCTAGTAACTCTTATGAGTTGAAGAAAAAGCAATTTTTTTTTTTTTTACATCATAGTAAGATCCTAAAAAAAAGGCTGGAATAAATAAAAAACACAGAAGTTCTTGTTATCCTTTTACAGAAGAAGCATTCCAATAAAAAGAACATTAAGAAAGTCTCAGGAAATTCATCACTAATTGTAATCAGCTCTTACTATGAGGATTTGGACAAATCACAGAATTTCTTGTGCTTAATTTACCGCTTGCATTTTCCTAATTTGTAGAGTTATTCAAGGATAAAATCTGACCACAAAAACACTGTGTAGGGTTAAACTGAACAAGAGACCAACACAATGTAAAGCAAGGTCACATAACTGTAGTCAATTGGATTGTCCTTAACAGCTTATGTATCAGTGGGTCTAAGTGAATGTGAGTTATAATATTATTATAGAATGTTAAGAGGTTGGAACAAACTTTGAAGATCATCTGGTACCAGTCCCTCCTGCCATGGGCAGGGATACCTCCCACTAGATCAGGTTGCTCAAGGCCTGATCCAGCCTAGGTTTGAACATTGCCAGGGCTGGGACATCCCCAACCTCCCTGGGTGACCTCTTCTAGTATCTCACCACTCTCACAGTAAAAAAATTACTTCTAATATTCAGCCTAAATTTCCCGTCCTTCAATTTGTACCCATACTCTGAATCCTTTTGGTTTTGAAAAATCTTATTCACCTGACTTGAATTTAATGCTAGTGACTTCATTGCCAGTAACCACAGTCTGTTAAAGCAAGAAACTGTAACCACTTTTTGTTTCAGAATGAACTTTTTCAACTTTGTTAGCTAAATATTTTCCAGCCTTCTGAATTACCTGATCAGTAAAATCTAATTGATTGACTCCACTCTTGAGAATTTTACTGTTATTTGAGGTTTTTGGTTTTTGTTCTGTAACAGAATATGCAAAAAAAAAGAGGGTTTTTTTGAGGTTTTTTTGTTTGAGGTTTTTGGTTTTTTTCTATAACAGAAGATGCAAACAAAAAGAATCAGAGTTGAACAGAATTTTTTGGTATTCAGTGTACTAAAAAGAATGCAGTTCAAAATGAGCAAAAGTTTATATTTACCAGATTTGAGTACATTTAAAGCCTGAAACGGAAGAAAAGAGAGAGCAAATATTAGGGCCTTACTTTAAAATGCATGTTTGTAATTAACCTTCCGGCTTAAATTTTCAATTCTGGTTTTGTAGGGTTTTATTTTCTTTTTTCTTTTTNTTATTGTGTTTTTTTGTTTTTTGTTTTTTTTTTTTTTTTTTTTTTTTTTTTTTTTTTTTTTTTTTCTGAAAAAAGACTATCTGATTAAAAAAGCATTTAATTTTTTTTTCAGCTGATGAAAATCCATTATTTCCACTGGCTGGCCAATGGTACTAGTCATGTCATATTGTACGATAAAACGGTGCTAGTTTTATTATCTTAGGTCTTAGGTCTTAATTATGGATTATAGAAAGAAATCAATTAGAAATTAACTTAACAATTAAGTGCCATTTTACTTCTCTAATGCTTGTTGCAAGGATTCTTTTTCCACCTGTAGTGATTTCAAGATGACATCTTTTCAGTTTAAATTATTTAAAATCATGCTTGCCTTACTAGAAGATTAAAGAAATATCATGCCAAGAGTGACACTGATTATTATAAGGTTAGTAAGTAATTTATTTTTTTTTCTCTGGGGTATTAGAAAAAGTCTTATTTTTAAATTTCTTGCCATGGCACAAAGTGTACAAAAAGAAGTAAAATACAAGAAATCGTGAATTATGAAGAAAAATAAACCAACAGGTTCAAAGTTAATGGTAGACTAATCCTTTATTTTACAGTTGTTGTGGAGGTTTTTTTTGTGTGGAACATTTCTACTTACATGGAACAGTAACTCTGAATAAAACTAACTTGACATAGCTGTGTCCTACTCTGCCCTCAGCACTCAAAGGAAGTTATCGGGAGGTTTTTTGGGTACAACCAAAAGAAAATTACTTCTGTAAAGCAATTTTAAAACCTAGTTGGATTTAGAAAATATGAAGCACAAATCCATATGTAATTCATGCATATTATAGAAGGTCTCTTTAGCTATTTGTTGCAATAAAATGCCAACTACCTGCAGGGGGAAAAGGATACAGCTCCAGGGTCCTTGTTTGCAATGAAAATAAGCAGGTTTCTCTCCCACTACTATTTTAAAAACAAGCAAAACAAAACTAAAACCCAGCCTGTAGTCTAAAAACATTTCACACTGAACCAGATAGGTCATTGGTGCAGTTTGGAGTCTGTAACTGCAGAGATCCCGCTGTAAATTATAGATAATCTTGCAATCAAGAAGGAATTAATTTAAAGTACTGCCACATACTCATTGTCACTAATATAACTTAAGTAGTAGCAGTTTTGTAGAAACAAAAAGAAGGAACAGAATATTTGTGGGGATATTTTTTTAACAATACATTTCATAAACACCGTCCTCAGCAGTAAAGTACCGGTTGATGAAGTTCTGCAAGACAGTGTGAGTACTGTGCTGTTTACTGTGTCTACAGATCTATGCAGATATCCACAGGTCATTTTGCTGCAAACCTTGTTTCTGTCCTTGAGGATTTCCTATGCTCCAGCAGAAACACTCCAGTATTTTAGAGAGACAGTATTTTCTGATATTATCTCAGAATGCCTTATGGTAATGAAGACAGCTGCTATCACAAAGCAAAACTGCTCAGTTCATATAGTTCTAACCAAATCATATCTGAAATGGTTTATTGGTTTGCTAATGACATGCAATTAACTTGCAAACATGGAATGATACATCCAGGATCAATATCACTAGCAGAATGGATTCATCAGAAGACCAGACATTATGAAATGTTAATAAATGCCTACAAACTAATTCCTCAAAGGTATAATGCTGCACAGCTATGTGCGCTCCTCCTGCACAGACCAGGGCCGTATGGGTTACAGATGCGCACATTCCCACTGGGGAGTGCTTAGACATCTGCTTGCAGACCCTCCTGCAGGATATGTGGCTCTGTGGCTCTGCCTGTACCCATCCAGCTCCCTGTGACCCCGTAGGATCACATCTCTAACCTGTGGGGCAATTCTTCCCACATGAGAGAGCTCTGTGTGCCCCAGCGAGGCAGAGGTGGTGACGCTGGTGGGGTGGCTGCTAGCAGTGCTCAACCTGGTGTGCTGCAGCTTTTCCTTCCTTCCCCAAGCTCTGTCACTGAAAAACCAGGAAACATACCATCCAAGTAGTTTGCTAGGTAAGAAAGCTAGCATCATTTTATTCAGTGATTAGGTATGTGGGGGAACTCTTCACCTCTCATATATACCAATTATCAAGCTTTTAACTATTTTAATATTTTAGCAAACAAAGGGATTAGTGCTCATTGGCTACTAGTTACATAGTTCTCTTCTTAATGTGTTCTATCTTCTGTTGGTTAATGATTCTCTCATTTCTCATCCTAATTAGCCCTCAAGCACATTTTCTCTCTTCTCTTGTGTCAGTGGGTTCCTTAGGTTTGTATTGCGTGGGTCAGAGGTCAGAGAACCCCCTGTCAGAATTACCTTTTACCCACCAGGAGCTGATTTCAGCACAATTGCTGAGTTGGTTTTATTAATTTCTTCCTTATCTTGGGAGACATGCCAGACGTTCTTATGGCCATAAATTCTGCCATTATCAGTGGTACATCCTTTTGCCCAAGGTATGTTAACTTACTTTCTCTGGTCTGAGGTCACTGAAGCACATAAGGCCCTAAATTTTGATTTTACATGGACATCACTTGCAGCTTGCATGTTAGCCGCTCTCTGTTTCACAGAATAAATTTTTTTTTTTTGGAAGATACTTATTAAATAAAATATGGGTTTTTTATACCTATTCTTTGGAGGAACTTGTAAAAAAATATTTTGAAAATAGTTTGAAAAGTTTTTGTTTTTCTGTCAGTGTATTAGAAATTATAGTGCTTTATGCTGATATGACAGCAAGATAAAGCTTACGTATCAGCCATCTTTACTGTTATATCTAGAGGATGTAAGCTTTCGTATTTGCCGTTCTGGATTGGGACAATTAGAACCTTAACTGCTCAGGAATATGCTAATAATCACATCTTACCTTAATAAAATGAAACTTGCACATATGATTTATTAGTAGGTCTTGATTACACTAAAGATTATACAAGTCAGGAAGCTCTGGATAATTGCAAAGCTGTACTATGAGAAATACTGTGATGCAAGTCAATTTTAGGGTCCAAAAGATTATATTTCCCTAGTGACAGGTCTGGTGTCAGCACACAGCATGAGGCCATGTTCAGATTTTGTTTAAGCAGCAGTTCCTACAAAGGAGCTGGTGTTAACACTCTGGGTCTGAGCAGAGCTGAATTGGAATTCAGTAAAATGAGAATTGATACATACAGATAAGGGCTGGAATAAAAAAAGCCAGTTACCCAGCTATCTTTGTAATCAACTCACAATGATCACCTGGCTGTGCTCAGATCTCGGATGTATAGAAGTTCCTAAACTAGACTAGATTTGGGCTCAGGTTTGACTATGATTAGAAGTAGGATACAAAAATTTTTTTTGCAAGTGTCACTACATAAGTTCTGAAGTCTGCTGGAATAGCTGCTTGCTCTACTCAGATCTGATTCTTCTGATGTTTCTTCCACCTCTTCTGACCATGGCATGGGATAGCTATATTTTGGATGTGCAATGTCATTATTAGTAGATAAGCTGGTAGTTTGCCTTCTGGAATTCCTTGTTATTATCCTGTGACTTGTAAATTGCCCTTCCTACCACTCTTGCACCTTCATGGATCAATCAGTATTGACAATCCCAGGATATTTTTGCATTAGGAATTCTCATACTAAATTGAGACTCAAATCAGGGAGAAATTGTTTCTCCATAAACTTATAACTAATAGAAGAAAAAAGCAGAGATGTGTAAGTGGTACTGTCATAGGAAATTATACTGACAATTTTAATTATGCTTCTTCCAGTATCTACTGATACAGTTTCAATATAACTGGATAATGTGTGGAGTAGTAAACAATGTTCAGGAAAGAGTTATATTTCTTCTACTTAGTGTTTCTGCAACACAAGTTCAATTTTTGCCTTAGTAAACAATTTAAAGTAATAGGGATTCCACTTGGGATAATGCGGATTTTACCTCTTGCCAAAAAGAAACATAATAATAAACTCTTCTTTCACACTCCCAATTCAGTAAGAAAAAATAAATAAAAAGAAATTGCAATTGCTGAAAATCATTTAGTCAGCTAGTGTTAGTGTCCTGAGTGGCAAAGGTCTTGTGAATAGTTCATTACAATATTAGCACATCAGAGTAGCTTCTTTTTTTCCAGAGAGATATCTTGCCAAGTATCTTAGGCCTTTGATTTAAATTTGGGTCTGCACAGTAGTACCTTACTCATTTGTTTTGAATTAATAGAGTTAATGAAGAGAAAGAAGCAGTTTATTTAGAAATTTAATTCTGTAGTATTTTACTGTAGAAGCAGAAGTGGGAATAGATACCTGGAGCTCAAAACACAGCTGTTCCTTCAATCTTCTTTTATTCGTCAAATATTGAGCTTGTATTATAATATGTTATGAGATGATGGAAGTTTCTTTGTCAGCAGCAATTTCATGGCTTGATGTACTTTTTTTTGATCAAAACTGCATGAAAATCATGTTGATGGAATCATTTTCAAGATGCTCCAAAATGACAATGAATAAATCTATTAAATGCAAGGAAAAGCATCCGGAGCCTTCAAAACAGGAGCCATTCATTCATGGTGATGCCTGATAATCTCTGTATTTAACAATCAGTCAAGCTTTATGCTATGAACATTCTGATTTTTTTTGTTCTTATTTTTATTTAACATCTCAGTCTATATAAGGTAAATTCCATTGGTTTATGGATAAAATGTAACAATGGCTGTCAGCACAGATAAATACTTGGTTCATCAAAATCCAAATGTATTCATGTTTGTTTTTCAATTTAGAAGCAACACAGATGACAAAAGTCTAGCTCAAATAGTTGGTTCTTTCTGATTTCTCTCACCCACACAAAAAATAGAATCTAATAATAGTTTTAGAAGTATATCTCTGCTGGAGAAATTTTAAGTCATAGCAGCAGATATTTGTTAGAGAAATAACCATTGACATGAGATATGAATCTTCAAAAGTATATTCTTTGAGTTTTTCTGAGTTCCGTTTCACATAAAATGTTTTTTTGGTGCACAGTTAGAAATATGCAATAAAAAGTGAATAAGTCAGTGCCCCAAGTGACCAGCATGTATAACAATACTGCATTTGCACTGGAAAAGTTTAAAAAAAAAAAACAAAAACAAGCTGAAATGAAAAAACACCAAGACAATAGCTGTGTTGAATAAATTAGGCTGGTGAGAACTCCTTGTGATTGGGAAAAAGAAATCATCATTCTGCCATTAATAAAGGGAAGGGGCCAGGAACTAGCAGGAAAGGCAAAATACAGAGCCAGAGATTCTTATTGCTTTGTCTTATTTCAGGCTGTCATTAAATAAGTTTTTCTCTTCAGGTTGCTGCTGGAATGCTTCATTTCCATTTTTGTTTAAAAATACTGAGAAGAGGATTTGGAGTCTGATCTCTCACTGTTCAAGAAAACACAAACACCCATGAGATTATGGATTTCTATAAATTTTTGCAGTAAGTTTCAAAATGTCTTTTTTTCTAATGAAGAAAAGACTATTTCATGTTTAAAACATCTGAAGATTTAAGCCATTTCCTGATCATTTGAAGTTCAGTGATCTGTAGCAGGCTAAAAAAGCTTTAGTGAATGGTGGGACACGAAAGTATGGGAAATGGGGGAGGGAATCATCTCACAAAAAAGTATTTTCTGTGCACCTGCCTAAGTAGCTAACTATGAAGATTAGAGGGTGTTGAAATGCTTGCAGCTGTGTTTGCTCTGTGGTGAAAAGGGACAAACAGGAAAATGAGACTTAATCTTTTTTAAAGGAAAAAAGTCTATAAAAACTATTTTTAAAAATTGTATCAATAAACAAGTGACCAAAACCCAGCTAGAAGTAATTATTGGCCAGTGATATGCTGATCAGACTAAATGATTCACCATTCCCTATTTAGAAAAAATTGTACATGAAAGAGAAACAAATCTTTAGTACTCCACAAGACAATTGTGTCATTTTTGTTGTGGAAAGTTCTGAAGATGTATTTTGTAAAAAAAATATTATTCATATTAGCACTATAACGTATGAGATAATCAAATATTTAGATCATCTGCAAGCAGCTATCAAAAACAGCTTTAGAAACATTCCAGTATGACCCTGAGAAATAGAGTTTGAGCCATAGTAGTGACTGGAAAATTCTCTTTCAACTTTTTGTGAATATACAATACATTTTTTTTTTTTTTAATTTCTAAAGAATGAAAATTTAAAGTCTTGTTTGTTTTGTGTGGGTTTTTTAAATTGAAACCCTAGTTTAATTTAAAAGAAAGAAAAGAAAGGAAAAAAAGTGTATGTATTACAAAAATATTGTGAATGTAATGGGAATGTAAATTCACATTTCATTTTTTAGTTAAACTTTCATTTCCTTGTGTATATTAATATCTCCTTCCTTAACGCTATGCATTTCAAATGTTCTAATTAGAAATAAGGAATACATAATATGTAACATGTGTAAGTCTCTGAAGAGCCAAAGATGAAGTACAAGACAATAGATTGATTTTTATATCTGAAAGAAGGTGAAACATAAGCAATGCCTGAATAATGTATAATTTTATTTTTTTTTTAAATTATTTTAATTTGCTTGTGTTCTAAGTGGCAGCTGAGAATTCAAGACATAAATAGGATCTCATCTCTTTTTATATTATGGCTTCAAGCTGTCCGTAAATCTTCCTTTCTTCAGAAAAAGTATTTCTTGATCGGGCCAGTTCACTTGTTCCTTTGCATCAAATTGGGAGCACATATAATGTGAGAGCACTTCAGTTGTAAGTGAAGCCTTTAACATCTAAACAATTCTGTTGTTATTAGATAACTTTAATTTATAAAGACTGCATAGTTATCTGATATATTTTTGAAAAGTTTTTAACTTTATAGCTTGTGTCTAGATAGTACTAAGAGGCTGTCCATGGACCATTCCTGATAGTCTGGTATTCCTTCAGCTGCCTGAAATTGAAACCTTAGACAATTTACTGGTGGAGATGTAGGCCATTCAGTGTTCAGCCAGCATTAATACTTGATATTGAGCTTGGATACATTTAATTTATTTTGTATATAGGTGTGAATAGTCAAACCCATACATACCTACATATAAAAAATAACTTCGCATGTGGGCACCTGAAATGAAAGAACTCTGATAGTGATTTAACCTGCATATTAACATAATGAAATCTTTAATATACCCTTTCCCAGCATCACGCTATTAAATATGGAGCTATTATCAGTCCCTGTCTACAAACAGGATATAGAGAAATTCTGATTGTGAGAATATCTGCTAATGGTATCACATGCTTGGTCTATAGACCCAAGTACTGATACTTCTTTTTTTCTTCAGTGTGGATAAAGCATCAGTGTCTGTCACTGTCTGCTTATCCGAGAATTTAACTATAAAAAAAAAAAAATCAAATCTGAGCAAGTTATTCCATATACTAAACGCTCTTCAGAAAGGAGCACTTGGAAGCATTCAATGTATATGAACAGCTCTGAGTACAATATATGTGAACATTTAAACTTTATTAAGTTAGATTTATAAGCTAATCAGTTCTAGATGTGATGATATTATTAATATTCATACATATGCATGCTCCTACTTATCACTCCCTTTTAGAAACAGAATGGCAATATGAGAAGGGCCTATTTTTCTAAACCAAAAGAGAATATGGGAGAAAATAACGTTTTTCATTTCATTGCAAACAAAAAAACTTCTAAAATAAAACAACTGCAAAGTCATCAGCTGTAATTTTCAGCTTTTCAGGATGTTAGTGTTTGCCAGATTTTTGAAACGCCTCACTTCAGTAGCTGTGGTGTTTTTTTTCAAAGTTTGGCCATAAGCATTGCAGTGGGAGTGACAATATGCTGAGCTCTATGGAAATCTTGTTGCTGTGGAACAACAGAATGAAAAATTTTGGTCCTGAACCCTGTAGAATAACAAAATCCACATCACTGAGCTCATGGTTATAGTTTTTAGCACCTGGCTGTGCTCTGGTTCAAAAAACTAAATATCATTCTGGATATAAGGGAGCATTTAATAGCATAATTCTTCCCAGATACAACCTGGAGGGAAAAATAAATCCCTGAGGTAAACTTTTTTATATTAACTAGATGTTGATATAAAGTATTACGACACTAAGTGAAAATTCTGGGATGTTTCTGGTTAAAAATGTAGGATTTTTGTTATGTTTTTGTATTTAGTTTTTTGGGGTGGTTTTTTTCAGTTTATAAAAAGAAGAGGACAGAAAGAAGAATAGAGTTAATCCAAACAGCAGGTAAGAAACTAAGCTATCTAAACAACATTAGGAAAGATGTCTTATAATCAGAAAAGATTTCTTAAGTAATTTTCACTTTAGAAATGTTATAAATTTTCCAAATTTTTCTGTGTTTGAATTTTCATAACATTAAGGACAGAACATTTAATGCTTGGGTATTCCAAAACATAAATGATCCTTAACACTTTTCCCTGCTTAAATTTTCTTCTCATACTGTCCACCTAATCATCAGCCATTGTAATTTATCTCTCCTTTAACTGTGTTTAATTGGTGCCTTCACACCTTGAATATGAATATGGTTCTGAACTCCTTCCTTTTTACATCTTTCCCCTTAAAGCACAGACAAGGACAATATAGATAATAAAGACACTGAATAGTTTCTGTATATGATAGAGATTATATGACTTATGAGGGATATGAAAGAGATCCAAAATCTTGACAAGCTTAATGAAAATTATTAAGAAGCAACTATTTCACTCTTTTACTCATAATAAATGCAGAGACATCTAGTAAAGTTAGATCATGTGCTCAGAGCAAGCAGAAGGGAATTTTGTGAAATGTGAAACTCATTGCCACAGGATCCAGTAGGTGCCAACTCTGCATTTTTTTTTTCATTTTTTGGCAAAAGATTATTGCATTACTTTGAAAAGGTAGAGAGCAGATCAAGTGGAACTTGTGGACATAAGCACAGGTTTCACTTTCCTCTGCTGAGTATGGTCAGGATGGGGTGGTGAGGGAGGAGACAAAGGCCCTTTAAACATCAGGATCCTGCAGTGAGGTAAAGATAATTACTATCAAAGTACAGAAGGAACTCTTATTTTATAAGACTAAGACAATCACAGAGACAATAGCAAAAATACCAGAAATCTTTGTTAATGTGAATATATTGTATCTAAGTATGGCAAACCATAACAACTTAGAAGCAATGTAATGCCTCATACGATTAAGACAAAGGTTGTTAAGTCATTTGAATTGAACAAACCGTTGACCAGCTCTTGGTGAGTGAATAGTAAAAGGACTGAATAGTTTCTATTCTGACCTTCTGAAGGTGGAAATCTAAAACCAAAAGGAAGAAGAGGAAACTTTTCACACAATTTATACAATGTGATATTTTGTTGTTTTACCTGTAGGAATAATTTTAGCTTTGCTATATGTGTGTTGTCCTTTTTAGACATGTGGCTACATGTGCCCACTGCTAACACCAGGAAGCCAGCTTCAATGAATGCAAGTTACAATTCTACAAACCTTCCAGAGGAGCTAATTTTGGGGTTTACTCATCTTTGCAATCAGAGAAGCCAGGGGGATTGCGTGGCTCTCCCTATATCAGCAGAGCAGGGCCTAAGATTTTTTGAAATAGCCACAGATTGGTCAATCAATTTATGTGATACCCAACTCTGGAAATTACTTTATACCTTTATACTTGTGCCCTGGTGGCTAAAAGCAAGCTGCCTTTGAAATGGAGGGGCCATTGCCTTACAATTGAGGGAAAATATGAGGTTGTGGAATGCCCCTGGTTCCCACACCAAGTAGGACTTAACTATATGTATTTTTCCATATTATAACAACACTGTAGGATTTCAGGGTCAGAATACACATAACACATCACACCCAGAAGTCAATGTCTTGGTAAACATCAGGGAGATTGGCATACCTGGGATGATCAAGGATGGTATGCTATTGTCAGGGATGTATAGTATTCCAAAATCCATAACGAATAAGCTCCTTGTCAATCTTTCCCTTTTGATCCCATTTCTCACCCATTAAGACAAAAAATTATCCAGGGGAGCAGGAACATTACCTATATATTCTTGCAACTGCATGTGGATGTGGTCCAGAGAGAATGTCATTTTAAAGCCTTTGAAACTTTGAAGTATGCAAACATGCCCTTGACAAACCTTTTCATGCTTGTCCACACAAGACCAACAAGTATTGAAAATTCTTGGTTAAATTTCTTGGCATTAGATAACCAGACTACTTTGCTCTGGGAAATACTCTACTGGGCTCTTGGTATCTAGGCTGCTTGAAATTTTCTTGGGCTTCTATCTCTACTTGTAGTAAATGTGGCTGGTTTAGTTACAGATTGTGGCCACTATATTGACATTAACTTGTGGATATGTTATTTATTAAAATGCAGAAATACATTTTTAAAGAGAAAGAAAAAAGAAATCAAGCAAATATTCACCTATCTCCTAAAAAAAAATTGGTACAATGACAATATTTTCTACGTGCTTCCTTATTGATTGTCATATATGCTTTGCAACATAAAAAGCTGACTGTTCTTTAAATTCAATCTACCTGACAATTTATTTTTTAACATGATCATTAAAATTATATATTAGGGGTGAAAAAAATTTGCAAATGTATCTCATAGCTCTGCTTTTACGTTCAAGGTGAACAGAAAATAAGCCAACAAAGCATTTTGGCTGTGATTACTTCAGACCCTGGAGCAGCATGCTATGTTTGTAAGTTCTCTGTTACATAAGAGTGACAACCCACTGACAAATTTTGTTATGTTGCCTTAAAGACATTTCAATAAAGTCATTCTGTGGCTAAATAGGATTTGGGACATATTACATCTAATGTTAGAAAAGAATTTTCTGGGCCATACTGGCTAACATTGGACTATCTGCCCTACAGTAAAAATCTGAGATGTCTTGATTTTCTCTTCATCTAGAATAGGGTCTATGAAAACTTGACTACTTTTATTTAGTGTTGAAAGAAGCTTGAAATTGAAAAGATTAAGTGGCACATATTAACTGCCATGTATTAAAAAGGATATAAACTGCTGAAGCACCTATAAGTAGGTTGTATGATACTGTAAAATTACTGCCTTACTGCTTTAGGCTGCTGATAAGACAACAATGAATTTTCTTATTCTATTGGTTGATTTATTCCATGTGATTAATAATAATGTAAGGAAAATAATTCTTATATCAAAGCAAAATTACAGTAATGAGAGAATCTATATTATATTAATTTTAAAATATGCTTCCAAAAAGAAAGGGAAACCTATTTACTTGAAATCTGTATATCTCAATGTAAGCATTCTTGAGTAATACTTCTTGCTTTTTATCATATACAATCAAAAATGTCTAATGTCATGGTTAATGCTTCCAATTTAGGAAATCTAAGCTTAGACTGACCAACTACCTTGTCAGTTTAGTTAATACACTAATGGGGCCAGGTTTTCACCATTTAGACTTCCCTTGAAAAGCTGCCTTTTGGAAATTAGAAGGAGCTACTTCCTAGTTCATGCAACCAATTCTGATACAGGCCGGTAATAATCGAGTGTACTAATCATCTGGTAGTTTTGTCAGTTTAATGACTGTACACAAGACATGTATACCTAGGTTGCCCTTTGTCTCAGTTTGAAGACAGGTGTCTGCTAAGGAAGGTGTAAACCTCCCTTAAAACCCACAAATGTGAATCCCCTTCTCTCTGAATTATTATAACTTTGAAATCAAGGGCTTTCAGGCAAAGATATGGGGAAAGGAATAACAGTTCTTTACTAGTATCTATGGCAAGGCAAACAATCAATAACAACAGTAGCAATAACAAACAAACAAACAAAAACCAGAAGATNGAGAGCACGGGGCGGCGGCTGCCGGGCCCCTTGGGCAGAAAACTGCCGGCACAGCCAGGAGGATGTGCTCTCCAGGAGATGTCCCTTTCCCAGACGAAAGCTCACTCACCAACGCAAAGCAAAGCAGCGCAAATCTGAAGGAACTTTCTGCCGCTGGTAGCTGGGAGTCCACAGTCCGCAGTTCCCACTGCTGCCTGCCTGGTAGCTGGTGGTCAAGTGTTGTCTCTGATGGCCACCTCTGCTCTTTCCTCACCACACCCAGCTAGCCCTTTTGTCTCTCACAAAAGAAGTTAATGGTCCTTAAGTATCCAGTCATTAGTAACCTAGCGACAGGGAAGGGGAAAAAATTCCACACCTCTCAACCTCCAACACCCTTAGAAAAGCATAGTTAGACAAAGACTACATAACAGTGAATCTCACACCATATCTGAAGAGAGTTCTATATTCTTAGAATCAGATGGCCTGAACACAAGTGAATGCTGAATGAATAACACAATTGCCTTCACAAGCCCTAAACCCTAAACCAATTTAAAAAAATCTGAAGTTGTCTTGAGACATCCTAGAAATATTTTTTTATATGTTTTTAGATCTCTGGATCTGTGCATGATTTTATTTGATTTTGAATCAATTTTCTTAAAGTTACTTAAACACAGAAACATAGTGAGGAAAGGATTAGTTCTTCATTGTTTACTTGTTTTGGGGATTTTTTGTGACATTCACTAAAAAATTCAAATAAGTCTTCCCTGAGGACCATCTGGATGATAAATTAACCTCTGTAAATCATACTTATTTGTACAGAGGATTCCAATATTTAAAAAATCAGTGCATCTTTTGTATTTTCCTTGGTCATCTCTTTGTTTCAAAGAATAAAGAATGTGTTTCTTTTCTTGTGTGGCTTTCTGAAGCTGTATCTTCCTCTTTTCCCTCCTAGTAGTTACTTGGCAAGGGTGACCATTAAAACTTACAGTTGAGTGTCCTACTTTAGTTTAATTATTGCAGAAAACTCATGAGAAGGAGTGGCCTCTAGGGGAATATCACATGCACAGCTCAATAATCCTAATCAATCTAATTAAATTTCTGTGAAATAAGCATTTATAAAAGGTTTCCAGAGGTCCGGTAAGTTTGTCTTATTGTTTAGTGTTGCAGGCTCTATTTTTAATCAGGGAAGGTTTCTCAAATGTTGCAATGAATAATGCATAAAATTTGAATGGAAAAGTCCTTGCACAGTCACTGCAATGGCATGGTAGAAAATACTTTCCTTTTGAGAACAGACTTGTTGATGTAATTTCCTGATGCCTTGTGAGGGATTGACCCTGGCTGGACACCAGGTGCTTCTCCAAGTTACTCTATTGCTTTCCTCCTCAGCTGGAGAAGAAGAGAGAAAATGAAAGGATGGTCTCATGGGTTGAGATAAAGACAGGGAGAGATCACTCATCTCTTATGGTCATGGGCAAAAAAGACTCAGCTTGGGGAAAAATAATTTCATATATTACCAATCAAATCAGAGGTATATAATGAGAAATAGAAAAAAAATCTTAAACTAACACCTTCCCTTCATTCCTCCCTGCTTCCAGGTCTCAACTTCACTCCCAATTTCTCTACTTCTTTCCTCCAGTGACACCAAGGGACAGAAACGAGGTTGTGCATCACACATTGTCTCTACTGCTCCTTCCACCTTAGGGTCTTGTGGGACTGTGTGAAAGGCCTTACTGAAATCTAGGTAGATGACATCAGTCAGTTTTCCCTTTTTGACCATTGCACAGTTCACTATAGAAGACCACCTGTCTGGTCAGGACCAATTTGCCCTTAGTGAAGCCATGCTGGCTGCCTCAGATCACCTCCTTGCCTTGTGTGAGTTTTAACAGTTCCTCTATGAGGATTTGCTCCACGAAATATTGTCTTGGGTTAGAGACAGATTTTCTAGGTGGAAAGTGCTCTGAATAAACGCGTCCCCCAAAGCAAAGGTTTCCAACACCCCCTCCCCCCACCACAACAGAATTTCTTGGATGAAAGTGAAAAAAAACCTTTTTATTTAAAAAAAACGCAGGGTGCCCTGTAAGGCACGAGGGAAGGGGAAAGGGGAAAAGGAATTATTAAACCTGAGTAAACAGCTGATGAACTTTAGTGTCCTTTTCCTCAGGCATAGCTTCCCCTCTCTGGGGGTCCCCAGGGGGGGAGGGCCGGGTGGAGTTGCTCTGGTGGCTCCCTGGAGGATCCTTGTCTACTGTCCTCCAAGGATTTCTTGGGTTCTCGGGTGAGAAAGCAAGTCGAGGAAAACAAAAGTCCAGAAAAGGAGATGACGAAAAAACAATCCCAGGGAAAAAAACTAGCAGCTGCCATGGCAGCAACAGCAGACAGAGAGGAATGTCCCTTCCTCCCCCTTGCTCCTCAGCCGAGAAGCCTGGGGGAGAGTTTCAAAACAACCCGCGCCTGGCAGAGCTGCTCCCAGCTGCTGGATGCGGTTAAAGCTACAGGACCACATTTCTGGGCATACACACAAATGATAGGGAGGATAGGATTATCATACCATCACCCCAAGACCACTTCCCAGGCAAAAACATGAGGCTTACTGATTTGTAGTTCCCTGGGTATTCCTTTATCCCCTTTTCAAAAATCAGAGTGATGTTTCCCTTTTTCCAGTCACCAGGCACTTTGCCTGACTGCCATGACTTTTCATATAAAATGGAGAGTTTTTGAGCAACAACATCAGCCACCTACCTTGAAACCCTGGGATGCATCTCATCAGACCCCATAGACTTCTGACTATTCACTTTCATCCAGAGGTCCTAAATCTGTTCTTTGTTTACAGAGAGAGGAGCTGTGGTCCCCCAACTCCCACCTACAGGTTCAGGTGCCTGAGAGACATGGGATAGCTGACTGTCAGTGAAAACTGAGGTGAAGGACTCAGTGAGTACCTTAGCCTTCTCCATATCTATAAATACCAGTTCTCCCTTCTCACTCATGCAGGTTCACTCTTTGACACTACTTGGATATACCTTAGGCTTTTTGTTTCTGACCCATGTATTTAGAGAATCCCTTCTTATTATTCTTCACATCCCTTAACAAGTCCCTTTCCAATGGTGTCTTACTTTTCCTGATCCCATCCCTACACATTCAAACTGTATTCCTGTTCTTTTCCTGGATCATATATCCCTACTTCCCCAGGTCATGTGTTACCTTCTTACTCTTCTGTGTGAGAAACAGATCCTTGCTCAGCCACACTGAGTTGTGGCTTGCCTTGTCTTATTTTCTAAACATTGAGATGGAGAGCTCTTGCGCTCTAAGAGAAGTGGCCTAAAGTTATGGGTTCTGACTTTCCTGTTTGCCAGGTCCATGTTCCTCAAGATCATTGTCCCAGGTTAGAGACAAATCTTCCAGGTGGGAAGCACTCTGAATAAAAGCCTCCCCCAGCAAAGGCCTCTGACACCCCCTCCCCCACCACAACAGAAGCTCTTGGATGAAAGTGGAAAAAAAAAACCAACTGTTTATTTAATAACACACGCAGGGTGCCCTGCAAGGCACAAGGGAAGGGGAAAGGGAGAAAGAGGGAAAAAACAAACCCAAATTATTAAACCTGGGTAAACAACTGAAGAACTTTAGTGTCCTTTTCCTCAGGTGCAGCTTCCCCCACTCCGGGGATCCCCAGAGAGCCGGGTGGAGTTGCTCAGGTGGCTCCCTGGGGAATTCTTGTCTACTGTCCTCTGGGGGCTTCTTGGTTTCTCAGGCGAGAGAGAAAAACAGTCCAGAATAGCAAAAATCCAGAAAGGGGACAAAAAAAAGGAGAAAAAACAAAATCCCAGGGAAGGAAAAAAAAACCTAGCAGCAACCACGCAGAGTGGCAACGGCTAGACTAAGCAATAAGCCTGGGGAAGTTTCAAAACAACCCACACCCGGCAGTTTCTCTCGGCTGCTGGATGCAATTAAAGCTACAGGACCACATTTCTAAGCACATATGCAAACGATAGGGAATACAAGTATCATAACATCACCCCAAGACAATCATGAACTCAGACAGGGCACAGTCAATAAACCCAGGCTGCCACCAAACTAAATCTCTTCAATGAGCTCAGCTGAACTAGTGGGGACCATGTCTCATAATGCTTCTTCTCTGGCTGGTTTGTGTAATATTTGGACCAGAAATTTATCCTTGATGCACTTCAGGAGCCCCCTGGATTGTTTTTCAATCTATCCAGTGGTATTGCTTTTCCAGCAGACATCCAGATAGGTGAAATGCCCTATTAGGTTGAACAGTTGGTTTCTGAAGGACTGCGCCCCTTGAAGGGGACCATGCTGAAACAGTTTATTAAAAACTGCAGCCCATGGGAAGGGCTTATGCTGGACAAGTTGTGGAAGGACTGTCATTCATGGAAGGGACCCCATGCTGGGGAAAATTATGAAAAGTCCTCCCACTGAGAAGGAAAGAGCTGCAGAATCAACATGTAATGCGCTGACTACAACCCCCATTCCCCATCCTCCTGCACCTCTGGAGGGGAGAAGGTTAAGGATTCAGGAGTGAAGCTGAGCCTGGCAAGAAGGGATGCATGAGGGAATGTGTTTATTTAAGATTCAATTCTATTTCTCATCCTACACTCACTTGATTGGTAATATATTAAATTATTTTTCCCCAAGTCAGGTCTATTTCTATCTGTGACTGTAACCTCATGACTGTTGTCTCCCTGTCCTGATGTCGACACATGAGCTTTTCATTATTTTTTATCTCTCTGTCCAGCTGAGGAGGGGAGTGATAGAGCAGCTTTGGTCAGCATATGACATCCAGCCAGCAGCAACCCAGCACAGCACCAAAGATCAAAGTTGCATGCAATGTTAGAATTCTGCCAGTGGATTAGTTCCTAGTCAAGCCAGTTAGAGGATTGAAGAAGAGAAAAGCTGACATGCAGAATGATGACATTATATCAAACTATTAAATAATCCAACTTTTTTTTTCTAAATGAAAATTTCTTGATACAGTCTTATTAAACAGCCTTATTAAAGGTGTCAGTAATAAGCAAAAATGGGACCTGCATAAGGAATCAATAATTAAAGCATGCTTTCTGTGCCTTTGATTAAAAAGACCCTTTAAAATAAAATTATAAATAGTAGAACATTTAATTTCTATAATTAATGATGTGCATATGTGATTTTTTTGTTTTCTAAGTGATTTCCTTGAGTATTTTCCTCTGTAGAACCTTTGGTGTAAGACATAAAACCCCTCCAAGATGGCTTGCTTTAAATGAAGTAACCTTTGCTCTGCTGCAATTACTTTCTACAGAAATTGTTAAAATGAGAGGATTTATGATACTTGAATTAAAAAAAAAACCAAAACAACCAAAAACCCAAAGCAAGAAAAGCCTGGCTTTTACTGACTAAAAGTTACTGAAATTCAGGAGAATAATATACCAAATATAGCAAGGTAAAAATAGAGAGGGTGAAAAAAATTTGCATGTAGAAAACTGAAAGTAAATTCCATATTGCACATGGCAACATTATTCAGTTCCACAGGATACTGACACTAGGTTTGGGAAATTTGAAAAACAGGGATTCCAAAACATATATTTAAGCTACATCTTTTCTCCTCCTTCTACTCTCTCTTTCCATTCCCATCTAAGTGCATATTCCTTAGTGTTTCATATTAATGGTAGATGTACATCAGAATGCAATTTTCCTCAGTTTAACTTAGAATTAAAAAGAAAACTTGAATTTTACAACTAAACTTCCTGTAAGTTTGAATCAAATTCCCATTATTCCAATGAGGATTGATTTCTATTAAAATTCCAGGCCATTTTAGTCTTTGTAATGAGCCTAAAATAGCTGCCAGCTTGCAGTGTTGGAATTAATGATAATCGAATGTAACACAAAATGTATTTCCATATTTTGTATTGCTTAAATGATTTCATCTCAGATGTAGTATGATTCTTTTTAGAGATGACTACTTCTATTTAATCTCTTTTCCAATTTTAATTTGAATTTCATATTGTTCCTGACTGTTTAATGAATATTTTGGGAGATGGCCATAGTGTTGTTAATTATACCAGAGACTGAGTATAATTAATTCTTTTGGACCCAAAGTCAGCTAGTTAATCGATTTCTGATGAAACTGAAGATTAAACACAGATAGTTCACTTCTTCCTTCATTCATTTTAATTTTTCCCTCTTTGAATTCCATCAGATTACTTTGGAAAGTCATTGCTGGCAAATCAATTTGTGGACCCATTTGGGGTATTATCCAGATGTTAATAGATGCATGATCCACTCAAGCCAGTCACCTTCCCACCAACTTAATTTTTTTTAATTTTTAAAGAAAACCATTTAATTATTTTCAGTAGATTTACTGGCTTTATTTTTAATTCATATTTAAATGATCCTTTACTGCCTATTAACAGAATAAAAAGGGATCTTCAAGAGTTCTCTGTAGACCAGACAATTCACAAAGTGAAAGAACTGTAGTGATGTAGAAGACATTCCTCATATTAGTGAAGCATTAACTCATGTGGCTAAATTTGATGTTAGGGTCTGTAAATGCTGAAATTAAAAGAAAAAAATTCATTAGTGTGTCCAGGAGTTTCTATTTCATTTTCTCCCCCTCCCAGTTCTATCAATAATGGTATATTTTAATTTTTGGTGATGGGTGAAGCCCTAAAGGTTTTAAGGGGATAATCAAAAAAAGGATGAGAAAAAAAGTTAAAAGAACAGAAGCAGGACTTCCAGTCAATGAGGGAAACCTTGTACATTTTTCATTTATTATTTTATTATTACAGTAACAGATCTAGTTTCATTTCATACTGCAATGGCTCATGATCCAAATGTACTCTTGCACTGTATCCAATATCCTATTGTGAACAGACTTAAGACAGATTTTAGAGCTGTTTCTTTATAGGCAAGTGAGAAAAGATCACAAGTGTACCAGGTGATTTGCTATCTATAATTTCTGGAAAATTAAGGCCAACAATAAAATATTTAATAATGGTTGCTTACATAAATTGATCCTATTTGGACAAAATGTGTAAATATATAATTCAAACTCCTCAGCACTTGAGCATTTTATATGTTAAATTTATATTAAATCTATTACTGAATTAAATCTATTACTGAATAAAAGCCTTGGTATTAATTCAGAAATATTTTGTGTTTCTCAGATGAAGATCAGACATGCATGCTCTTTATCAGGAATTGTACTGTTTAACATTCAAAGAGTGACTTTGTCAATCTGTAGAAACAAAGACTTCACCAGATTAAAAGCTATTCAGTTTTCTAATTAATGTTCTTTGGTATAATTTTGGCAACCTTTCTGCATATTTATAGCTGTCAGTGGTTAACATGAAATTCCTTTCCCACTAAAATTACTTTTGCATTTAAAATGAAGTGAAATGTTAGTAGTTTATCATAATATTAAGGCTTTTTAAGTTCAGCCTTTTTTTAAGGGAAAGGTGAGTAAGGATTTAGCAGTTATTAAAATGTAAGAGGAAATAACTAAAATTTTACATCTAAGTTTCACATTATAGAACTGCAGAGTGCTAGGTAAGGAATGCATTTGGTCTCAAAGCTATGACATGAAGAGAAGCCTAATGAGTGTAATGAGGGGTGTTTGGACTTGAGAATGCCTCCACTTATGAAAAACATTTCTTTTCAAGTCTTGCTCTAAGAGATCATGAAGACAGCTATCAATTTTTCTAGGCTCAAAACAACTTACTCTAAATAATTTTTTTAGCAATCTGAATCTGGGAATGGAAAATTAAAGTGTTAGAATATAGAATGCCTCTATAACCTTATCTCTGAAGTCTAAACCATGTATGAATAGGTGATTAGGTCTGCAGACTCATGAAAGACTGCAGGCTAAATCTTGATGTATCATAAAACAGAAGTTTAGTCCTGTCTCTAGAAAAACACGTGTTCTTCCGTAGAGTTTGGGTGGTTGACTGGACACGACTATGGTCATTGTATTTATGAAATGTTAGTTAAATATTAGATTATATTTTTTAAATTAATAAAATGACTGGGAGATAGTTTGAAATAATCTAAGGTAATGGATTTTATGGCTTGTGTGTTTTCCATTTCAATGGCAAAAACTCCTGTTCATGTCTGTGTTATCTCTGGAGATACTGAGAATCAGGGAGTCAGAGTTTAAGTGCTGTTAAATTCCCATTTGTAGTGACATTTAAAGCTAGGATTTTAGAGAAGTGAATTTTAATGACACTTTTATTTTGCAGCTGTTCTCACATTACCCAGCTATAAATGGACACCTGATTATATGCATAGAGTTACTGAATGTGAGATAAACAGCAGAATATGATATTAACTACATTTTCCCCTTCCTTTCCCTTTCCACAGTTTCACCCCAAGCCAGTGTAGTTTGATCATATTATATTGATACCTGAACTCGAATGGACATCTGACCTTATAATTAATTTAGAATTACCTAATTAATATTCAGTGGAATAGAGTGTCTCTTTCTGTTTCTATTCTTGGATTGTAATGTGTATTTATCTACACAAATTAGATGGAAATAACAGGAGGATCTGCTGAGTTGTGGGTGTTCCCTTTTTAATGAAAGAAACAAATTCAATTAGACTCCTTATATATAATCAAAACTGATTTTCTACTTTATGTAGAAAATGTCAACAGATAATGTAATTTCATTTATTTACACCTTTCATAAGTGAAACAGAAGAAATCACAATTAATTCTAGCAAATCCAATCACAGAACAATAAATAATCTGCTGCAGTAAACTTGCCACAATGCAGACTGCAATAAGGCAATACTGCTAAGACTCAAAAACAAAGAATAACCTTATGTCCTGACACTTTGTATTTCCACTGCTGCATTTCCTTGGTTTATCTTTCTAAAAGTAATTACAGTTATTCTGATAATGATGATGATGATGATGATGATGATGGAAGCAGTGATAACAGTAACAGCTGGTGTGGTAGAAGCTACTGCAAGCAAAATTAGTTACATTCATTTAAAAAATATTCTGATCCATCCAACTGCTGAATATTGCTAAATGAAGCTATTGGTTACAGTATGTGCCAAAAGACTAAAAACAAAAGCATTGCAAAATTCTGTGTTAAAAATGCTGAGAAGGAGTCCAGATTTTCCAGCTACTTCTGTTGCCTACAGCCAGCTTCAGATTTTGGTACACTGAGGGTCAGTGCTGTGAATCTGAATATGTGCAATGAACCTTAATTTTGCTCTCTGGCTTGTTTTATATTTACAGATGCCAAATATAGTAGAAACCTATTTAAAAACCAAACTGTATACTCTGTATTTAATAAACTCTTTGTTTCTTCCCTTCAAAGAGATCATGATTATTTGATAACTACTAATAAAACTATTAATAAGCATTTAATACCAAAAAGAACTGTTTCAAGGTCTGTTTCTTTATTTTTCAATTTTTTCATAGGATGTCCTTAAATATACAAAAAAAGATTATATTCTCATATAAAACTACACTTTAAGCTGTTTACCAAAGTGATCCTGTGGATAAGCAGGTGGAAAAAAACTGAAACTCAAACAACAACATGCTAGGAAAAAAATAACTGTCAAACGAGAATCTAGACATAAAAATACAACCTCAAAGGAGTAAAAATTAAGAGTTCTGAAGTTTGTTTTCATAGACCACATAATTTGTTTGCTACACACAGCTGTTTCTTGAAATTTATCAAAAGCAAACTGCCAAAATAGCAGGATTGGTATTACTACCAGTGGTGCTATTAATTATAATAATTTTGCCCACTCTAGCTTTACTAGTCCTTCACTTTCATTATTGGTCCTTCAGCAAGAATTCATTCCTATGCTCAGTTCCTTACCAATGTCACTCTACATTTTTCTCCCTAATTAGATTGCTCATTCACCTGTTGGAGGCTGAAGTTTCAAAGATGAAGGTTTCTTGTGTAAAGGCATTTTTACTAAAAGGTTAAATTGAAAGACTGTCATTTTGTTATACATGTTATTAAGCATAATGTTATAAGAAAGCTCCTTACTTCAAAGAGAAGAAATTGCCTAAATATTCTGTACCTTCTCTCAGAATTACTGAGGGATTTAAACTGTGACTGTGCAGAAACCTGGCAACCTTTCTATGGTCATAACATAGAAATCCCTAGTCCTAAATTCTCTGAACCAGAGTTTTTCTTGACTGCTCTTATATTTTCTCTTTGGGGTAGATTATTTCCAGCATTTATTTCAACACAAAACTCATCTTCACTAGGATAGAAAATGAGTCCCAACAAAAGATGAGATTATAGCCTAGAGAAGAGAACAATGTAGCAATGTCCTGGAGGCAGCTCTCTCTCTCCAGGTTGGACTGCACAATGAGTCAGATGGTGATTGCATAAAACACCGCAATGAATTGCTTAAAATAAAACTATTACAAAATTTATCAAAGGGAAGCTCTGAGTGCTGGGTCACAACAGTTTAAAGATACCCATATTCAATGAAGAAGAAATTAAGGCTAGTCCTTACTTTTTTGTTGCATGTATTCCTTATTAACACGTAATTCTGGGGGGACAGCAAATTCTTTCTGCTCATTTCTTACAAAATCTGGCAGTGCTAGGATGGCCTTACAAATGTGGCAGTGCTAAGTGCTGGATCTGTCTTATTCAGCCATTATCATCCAAGAAAATCCTTAAAAAAACAGATAGAATGAACTTTTGTTTCACCAAGAAACATGTTTACAAGCCAGTATAGACTCACTGATTAAGCATTTTTTACAAAATATATCTTTTATCTGAACTCATTTTAAAACTAGCTGTTGTTCAAAGCTTAAAATATTGTATTGACCATGGCGATTTCATACAGACAATTTACCAAAAATCTGTCTCCCATCCTAATCTAAATTTTAAGAAAAATATTTAATGAGGGAAGGCAGGATGGTGATTATAAAGGAATCCATTTCCATATGATATGTGAATGTTTGCATTTAATTTTTATGAGAATAAATATTGAACACCTGATGCTTCACAAAATTAATTGTCTGATGCTGGATAGATCAGCTAATATCATTATGGAAATTTCTGAGTGATATACTTGCAATTGTCATGCATATTGCAATAAGACAGTGCAGTGGGAACTCTTATTTGCCATGGCAACCATTAATTGGATATGCAGGAGGTGGTGTTTTGCTTTAAATAAATCTGACTGGGTCAGCAATTGAATGTTTCAAATACACAATTTATATTTTACTCAATTTTTTTACCTTCTTTTCCTGGGTTTGAATTAGTTTTTTCTTCATATCTATGTGTTCCTCAGAAACAAATGGGATAAAATTGAGTGGAACCCTGGGACATTTTGTTTTATGATTATTTTTGTGAATGCACATTTTGTATTTCTAAGTCTGACAAATAAAAGCTGATTGTGATTACATTTGTGTTCCTGCCATGTGTTCTCAGGCCTCTTTCTCCATTGTTTCTTTCTCATGTGACTATTATTATGGATCAAATAGCTGCTTTGCATAAATCATTTCCATAAAAATGTACAGTTGGTTTTTGATTTACAGAGTTTGACATAAGAGACAGTCTTTTTGCATATCACACTGTGATTTTGACTAAAATATGTTGGGATGTATATATGAAAAAATAACCTCCAAAGAAATTAATCCTAAGGAAATACTCAAAGGGAAACTATTGAAATCTGAGGACGATAGATATTTCAAGGCAGGAAAGTGTGAAGTGCAAAGAAGAAGCTCTTTTTTGACTTATACATCCCATGGCATGCTCACCAATAATTTGTTTAGAAAAAGTATGACCATTTCTATGTTAAACTCTTAAGGTATTTATAAATGTGATTAATTGTATACAAATGAATAGCTTTAGTGAAGGAAGATGACTATAGTATTCAAGATTATATTATTTTCTTTGCTTACCTTCGGAGCCTTCTTATGACATTAATAAGTCAATATTCCCTAATATATCAATAATAATAGTAATAGTAATAATAATAATAATAATATATTGATATTTTCCTGGTTTATTAATTCAATACAGGACAAAAATATCTCCCTAATATTAGTCAATGAATATATTGATGATTCAGAATCAGCCCACATGGTTTCATCCTGGAGCATAGTCCAGGACTTCTTCAGACTCCTAGGCACATCATCGCTCTCAGGCCTGAACCCAGCCCCACAGAAGAATATGGAGCAGGGTGTGTGCAAAATACTGGGTACCCTGTGTGGATCAATACACTAGCTCTCAAGGCTGAGGAAGACTTACCTATAACCCTGAATATTTTGTTGAATATGTCTCAACCACCTGCAGTCTTTATTTTAAAGATGTGGTGAAGGTGGCCTAGTTTGTGTTGGGTTTTATTCTGTTTACTAGTTTTTCTAAGTAAAATTATTATAATATAATTTTTTTATTTATATAAAATCTGATAAGCAGATAAGTCTCCCAGAAGTGAATTTTATGCCATTACTTACCTGACAGAAATCTGCAGAGAATAGAGTAGATCACATATTTTTCTTTTTCTGTGGAAACCACACCACTCAATTCCAATCAATAGACCACTATATAAAAGGTACATTTCCTTCTTATACAATGCAGCATTGAATCTGTATATAGTCATTATGGTCTGAGAATGTTCTTTTGGATTGGGCATCCCAGAAGATACAGGGTGTGAAACTTGTATTTAGCATTTGACTTCTTTATTCCTTAAACTGATTTGAGAGCATGTGAATTTATGTCTTTTCCAGGCTCTTTCCAGAGTCATTGCCGTAATAATTTTATGTCCTGAGGATGATGATCCATTTAACTCTATGATCTTTGGCTAAATATTCTTTTGTATTTTTTTTTTAGATAGTAGTTTTAAATCAAGCAAAATTTTTACATGAATTTGGTCTTGATACAACAGAAACTGTCTCTGACAGTTTTCTTCTAAGCATAATGAGGACATATTAACTTCAATTGAAGTCATCACTATGATCTATTGAGCTGAAATGCTAATGCAGAGCTGCAATGGTCAAAAAGTCATGATGGTGACACAAAAATTTCTAGTTTCAAGATAGCTTGTCATTCAAGATATCAGGACAGAATCCATCTAAAAATGTAAGTATAATCTTCTAAATTATTTCAAAACATTAACCCTGAATTATCCCTTCTTGTCCATGATAACAAAAATAATATCAGAGACATGGAAGGAATGACCAGGTTTAATTAAACAAGGAAATTGGTAGTAAGTAAAACATAATGTACGACCATTTTCAGCCAATGGAACAGATATTTATATTGAATTTATTGTAAATTGGTCTATTCCTAAGAAATTCTGCATGCTTGAATGTTTTTGGTTTTTTTCCCATCAAAGTTTCTTATTTCTTTTTCCTCTTTCTTGAGGTATTACTAAATACATGGCCTCACCTGTGTTATAATGGATATCTACAAATTACCAGTTTCAAAATCAACATATTCTTGGTTGCCTGGTTCGTCTATAAATAATCAGATCATTCACAAGAGGAGTTCAGCATAATTGTACTCTAACACACGGCAAAGGATCTCAATGCCCGGGTTACACCAAAGACCTTAAGCAACATGTCATCGTTTTACATACTTGTTTGGCCTGAATAGTGTCATAGTTTTTAACAATGCTGCAATGTGAGTCAAGATCTTACTATTAGCCTAGAGAGGCCTCCCATGTAAATGAAAAGTCCTCTTGATCTCTTAATTTGTTCTTAAATGTTGAATATTCAGGAAGGTTACATAAATGTAATTGCCAGTTTTACATCTATGTAATTGCCGGTTTTTCAGTCCATAGTTTTAACTTTTTTTTCCTCTGGAAATAAAAGGAAGAAAAACAACAACAGAAAAGAAAGAAAAAAGGTTTTGTTAGATTGTTGTTTTGGGGGTTTTTAATGCAATATTTAAACAAAAATACATTTAATTTATTTGCCAGCACATTTTTCTGTGTGAAATGCAGTAGCTTTGTGGGGGGCTATTGCTGACATCCAGGCAGCAGTCATTTCACAGAATGTGACATTACTTTTTTAGAATTCAATTATGTTTTCTTTCATGTCAAACAACAGTAAATGATCATTTGAATTTTGGTCCTTTGACATCAGGAATTGTTACAATTCACGGTAGGTAACTCCTCAGATGTCAGAAGTTTGGGACAGTGGAGAAAAATCTTTTTTTTTTATAGATAACAACTGGCAATCAAGATGATTCAGAAATGTCTATTATAGTGAAAATAGTGTTTATTCATTTAATTTCTGCATAAAGAGCTACTCAGAAGTTTGGTTGTGCACTCATTAATTTTAAAAGACAGACATTTTCGTGACATGTAAGTTGGTGGCTGGTTTTCTTCACTCAAGAATCTCCTTGTTGGAGGTTGAGGGGTGTGGAATTTTTACCCATTCCTGTCCCTAGGTTACTAATGGCTGGATACTTAAGGACTATTAACCTTTTTGTGTAAGAAAGAGTTGGCTTGGGCTTGGGGAGGGGAAGAGAGATTGGTGATCCTGATAAGACACTCTGGACCACCTGGAATGGCACAGGACAGTGGTGGGGAACTGTGAATCTTCTCAGCTGCCACATGCAGGAAGATCTTGGATTGGTGCCACTTTTCCTTTCCTTGGTGAGTGAGCTTTTTTGTTTGGGAAAAAGGGTGTGTTCTTGGGGTGCAGATCTCCCCGGCTGTGCTAGCAGCTTCTACGAAAGGGGGCCAGCCGCTGCCACCCCGTGATTTTTTCTGCCAGAGTGGATTGAGGAATCCCTGCCACCTTTTGTTGGTGAGCCTGTGTGATCCCATCTCTGCCGCCCCTGCTCCCTGCTTGGAGTTCCTTTACCACGTCTGCTGCATGCCCACCTGCCCTGCCCGTCCCGCTCCAGCGCCTGCCTGCCAGTCCATTGCCATAACACAAATCTCACAGAGCTGACCGCGCCACAGCGCCCCCTGCAGCTGCGCGGGAGTCATCGCACCCGCCCTGCCCGGCCGGGAGCCCGACAGCGCCCCTGCCGGCTGTGACCGGAACTGCACCAAACAGGAAAAGCGCTTGGCAGCTCAGAGACTCCTGTCACTGTATCTTCTGGGTTTTTGTTTGTTTGTTTGTCATTGCTACTGTTGTTGTTTGCCTTGCTATAGATACTAGTAAAAAACTGTTATTCCTTTCCCCATATCTTCTCCTGAAAGCCCTTGATTCCAAAGTTATAATAATTCGGAGGGAAGGGGGTTCACATTTGCTGGTTCTAAGGGTGGTTCCCACCTTCCTTAGAAACCACCTGTCTTCAAACCAAGACACTCCTACATGGCCAGCCATAAAAATCCTTCTTGTCTTTCTTCTTCTTTCACCAGGTTCTTGGTTACATCTTCATTACACTTCCAAAGACAAGGGCCTTCACATTGAATGCCTCTCTTTCATTTGGTTTATTTGGCGCTGTTGACATTCTCATCCATTGTCAAGTATGAGTTGATGCGTAGCTGGTAGTTAGAGCTCTTTGAGGGTTACTTAAGAGGTGGTAAAAGGGAAAAGATGTTAAGGGAATCAATGCATTTTCCTCACAGTTGAACGAGGGTGTGCAAATTTACTTAAAAATGAAATATAGAAAACTGGTTAAATTTTCATCTAGTGTTTGGGAAATTGTACAGATGTACTGGTCAAGTTTCTTTCTTTTTTTTTTTTTCTTTTTTCTTTTCCTTCTCTTTTCCCCTTTGTTTACCTGTCTGAAATGAGAATTACTTTATGATACAGATCTTGCTACACTCATGTTTGCCTACCTCATTACTGGGTTAATGATCTACGCAGGATGGATTTCAATGCTTTTTAGAAAATATAGCTGTTGAAATTCAGAAAGGTTAGTTATTAGCTGCTGTAATTTATTAAGGGGATTATACTTCTGATCTTTCATCCACACTTATTTAACTTAGTTTCTATGGAGTTTTTACAAGTTAATTGGTTTTGACCTAGTTCTCCCAGAAGTGTAGATTTTGAATCCAGGAAAACGAGTTAGAGAGCCCATCGCCTTTCAACAGAAAATAGGTGTCTGTTCCTTAACCCTTTTGAAATCTCTTCCTCAATAATTTAACATGATTTTTTAAAAGAATATACTCTTTCACAAGCATTAAAATTATCACCATTTTTGGTACATCGCTTGTTTCATATAATCTCCTTTTCTGCTTTTCAGAGCTGCTTTTTCTCAGTCATTAGCCTCCTCAATTTGTGCATCTTTAGGACATTTTGCAAAATCCATATATTTTTCATAAGAACTAAAAAAAAAAAAAAAAAGGCAGGAGGTTTTTTTTCTTTGCATGCAGATTAGTAACACATACTTGCAGCTCAGAAAGCCAACTACATCTTGGGCTGCATCAAAAGCATCATGACCAGCAGGTTCAGTGGGGTGATTCCACCCCTCTTTGAGACCCTGCCTGGAGTGCTGCATCCCGCTCTTGGGGTCCCAACATAAGTAGAACACAAACCTACTGGATTGAGTCCAGATGATCAGATGGCTGGAGCACTGCTCCTACAAATACAGGCATATAGAACTGGGGTTGTTCAGTCTGGAGGAGAGAAGGCTCCAGAAGACCTTAAAGGAGCTTTCCAGTACATAAAGATGGATACAGAGAGCTGGCGAGTGACTTTTTATAAGAGCATGTAGTGACAGGACAAGGGGGAATGTTTTCAAACTATAAGAGCATTGGTCTAGATTAGATATTAGGAATTAATTCTCTTCTACGAGGGTAATGAAGCGCTGGAACAGTTTGCCCAGAGAAGTTGTGGATGCCCCATCCCTGGAAGTATTCAAGAATGGGGCATTGAGTAACCTGTTCTAATGGAAGGTGTCAGTGTCCATGGCAGGGGATTAGAATTAAAGTGATCTTTCAGGTCCTTTCCCACCCACACCATTCTATAACTCTATGATGATTATTGGCTGAAATAAATATTTTTGTTATGTCTCTATAATGTAATTGTTATAAAATTAAATTTTACTTCAAAAATGGTTTTCAAAATTTATGGAACTGAGCAAGCCCTCTCAGCCACACTGTGTACATGGCAATTAATACATACCTATTAAATTGTGGTCCTGATTACTTGCAATATCTTATTAAAAACTGTTAAAAATGGGTGGTTTAACATAGGTCTTAGACTTCAAGTTGCTCAGATAAAAACCCAAAAGTGAACAGTCATCTATAAACAAAAGCTAAAGTTATTGTAGAATACTGAAAGAAGGCCGTGGTTGGCTTTCTCAAAGAGTATTCATAATATATTAATATTTTAAGATTTTAAGATATATGTTGAATCATCTTCATATTTATTTTTGAATACTGTATCAGAAAAAAAAAATCAGACTATGTATTTGAATTATATTGTACCATGGTAGAGAAATTTTCAAAATAATCTGTACCACAACCTAAAATAGAATGTGCCAACCCTTGGTCTCTGTTTAGCCAGGCTGGTCTTATCCACTGGCTTGTCTTCAGGCACATGGGGATGGCCTGTCCCTGTAACTGTTTTCCTTCTTAAGGCACATCCAGCCTTCCTGTTTTGGTTTCCCTTTCAGGACTGTCTCCAAAGGGTCTCTCTCAACCCTAGTCTGCCCAAGGTCTGCTCTTTGGAAGTCCAAGGTGACAGTTCTGCTGACCTCTCTGCTTACTGCTTCAAGAATCAAAAACTGTAATTTCATGACTGCTGTGCCCAAGATGGCTTCCAACAGTCATATCATCCATCAGTCCTTCTCTGATCACAAACAGTAAGTCCAGAGGGGAATTTTGCCTTGTGGGCTTCTTCACCAGCTGTGTCACAATGTAATTGTCTACAAACTTCAGGAAATTCTTAGATATTTTTCTTTCTGCTGTGTTATATTCCCAGCAGACATCTGGTGGGTTTCATTATAGAAACTTTTCATTGGCTCTTATCCTGTTATTTAGGTGAGAGAGCTAGGTGCAGTTATTTGGTCTAATTTCTTTTAGAAAGTGAATGTTAAGCCTAGGTCCTAAAACTTTTTGTCTGTTCTATGACTTGTTCCTATTAAAAAAAATTGTTTATTCTGCTTGCACCTTCAAATCCCAGAAGCTTTGTGTAGATAATTACATTCTATGTGCAGTCAAGAGCATGACAATAAGTAATCAGTCAATTCCATTATTGTGAGGGTGATACTGTGAGGGCTATATCCAATGTCATTTGCTTCTCTGTAACACATGCACAAAAGACTCTGAGTTCCAGTGTTTTCCTGTTATTATATTTTAAATCATACAGCTAACGATGGTTTATAGTCACTTGGAAGCATGTGTGCTGTGAATACAAATACCAAGAAAATAATAATTTTGTTTTTAAAAAGCAAGGGTTTGATTTATAGTGGGATAGGCAGGTAGGAAATTACTACCTTGTTCCTTTAATCAATAGTAGTAATAAAAATAATGATTCCAATAATAATAACAATAATAACAATAATAGCAATAAGAATTATAAATTATTATTAACAACCAGTCATTTATTTTTATAATTTTATCTTTTTTATTTTTTATTTTAATTTTATTTTTATTTTATTATAGAATTATTTTTTAAAATGTATGCCTATAGTCAGAATTTTATTTTCATTTTTAAATACCTGCCAGGAAAACCAAAAAAGAGGACAAGAAAGTAGTAGTTGAAAGTTAATGTCTTTTTTTTTTTTGCTTAAAGAAAAATACTCATAATTATTAATGGCTTTAAACAAAGAAACCCACAAAATTTACTCAGAAATTTTTCTCTGACACAGCATCAGAACTGTAAAAAAAAAGTTTTTTAACCATCTGAAAAGAATAAAAGTAGATAATACAGTGTCCCAGACCTCACATTTGTGGACTGTTGTGCTTATCTGTTGACACAAAGCTCATATAAGAGTCCTTGACTGCGGGATTTTTTCCTCAATCAAAAGGTAACACTGAAATGATAAAAAGCCATCAGAATATTTCCTGCTATTATTCTCAGAAAAAAAGAAGGTGGAGGCATACCCTATTTTATTGTAATGGGTGAGCTTGCTGTCCTAGAGAAAAAAAGACACTCTAGACAGAATATGTATGGTATAGCCGTGGGGAGTGGGGGTTGGAATAAGCCTCTGCATTTACCGAAAGTGTCTCTAAGGTGTCTGAGAGATCACTTCAGCCAGCACTGCATTGGTGCTTGTACAGAACGGCTCTTCTCACACCCGTGCCGGTGTCAGTCACAGTTCTCACTCACCCAGTGAGCCGGACAGCTCAGGCAGCCCCAGAGACAAAGAATTCAGAGGCCCTCTCTCCTGGAAGTTCCAGACGTTTATTCTGAAGGGGTCCAAGGCAGAAAGAGAGCAAGATGGCCTCGAGAGCTCCCAGTTATAGGGACGATCTGGGGCCAGATAACAGGAGGCGGGGAGAAACTCCCTTAACCAACAGGGAGCAGGGAAGGGTAGAATTTAGGGTTAGGTTACAAAGATAGGGGATTACACAGTTTTGGGGAGAGACCATTGTGTTTTCCAGGGGGTGCTTAGATTAGGAGGTTTTCCACCAGTGAGGTCCTGCAGTGTTGGTATGATCCACCGCCACAGTGTGGAATTTCATATATATTCATGCTGCGTTATTCTGACAGCATTTTCTCTGCTTTGCTAAGGACCATATCTCACTCATGGACTGGTTTTCTGTACATATACACATCTAAAGATAAGTAAAGCCAGTCAGAAACTCTTCACTTACTGCAAAACATTTTCCTTAGCATATATAGCATGCAGGGTCAAGATGAACTTCTGAGAAAATATTCTGTTCAAATATTCATCAGATATCCACAGCTTCACCCAAAGAGAGAAATATGTAACTTAAAATACTGCCTTTGAAACAAAATTTGGAGTAGAAATTTAAATGGGAAAAAAATATATATAAATTATATATAATTATATATATTATATATAATTATATATATTATATATATTTTACATATAATTTATATTAAATCTATATATAATATATAATATACAATATTATAATAAAGAAATTTATGCTCTAGCCATAATGTCAACATTTTTTCTAGGATGTTTATGTCTTAATCTTGCAGTCTGATAAGCAACTCAACAGTCAGATTTCTTCTATTCTCTTGAATATTAGAACTGCAAGACAAAATTATGTCCCTTGTACTGATTATCTAGTCCAATGTATAGCTTAATCATTTGGTACAAATTGTTAAAGTTTCACCACTGCAGGGCTGTGTGTTCATAAGACATGACTGTTAGTTACTCACTTGGGCTATCACAGATAAAAGATCAATTTCTGTTATAGTAGGACTTTTTGAAAAGAGCTCTCTGAATTTATAATACAGTATCTTGTCTGTCATGTATGGCTTTGTAGTGGCAGAAATATTTCTTCATGACATTAATTGAATTTTAAGAAAAAAAAAAAAAAGTAAAATCTTTAGTATTCTTCCAAAGCAAAAAGGAAAAATATTTTGAAATTTTAAGTGTATCTTTAAGGCAAAACACTTCGCACTTTCCTCTAGGACAATTTTTTTTCCTCCCATATACATGTATGCATATTCTTGATTCTAAATGCATGTTTTAACCAAGATTTTTTTTTTTTCCCCCCTAGAACAATACATATTTTCATTTCTTGGTCAAAATTCATACTCTGTTCTTATATTGTTTTCCTATATATATATATATATGCACATACTTCAATGAGGTGTCCTTCAATGCATGATACCTTTACATCTTCCACATCTCATAAAACTTGGCAAGAAGGAAAATTTTCTGAATGTCATATCTTATAGAAATACTACTGTAGCTGAGTCCTCATGGCATCACTGTGATTACAGTGGTTTACATGGAAGAAATTACTGCTTTTTTCTGCAAGATGAAAAATAGTTTACATTGCTTGAAAATTCTACTACTACAATGAAGAAATGCTATCTTAAATATATACTGCCTTTTTTAAAGAAAACTGGAACTGTCTTTAATGTGAATGTGAAGGAATTAGTGCCTGACTTTTCTTGAAATGATCATAAACTTGCATGCTGAAGACAGAAACCTAGATTCTTTACGTTGACAATGGCACAGAAACAACCATTCAGAAACAAAGTGGGGAAAAAAATCATCTGCCAGTTCAGTTTCTCTCTCCTCACTTTTAAGAAGGGAAAGGAAATTACTAGCAAAATGCTTATTCTGGCGATATTTAAACTTTACACTGAATGTCAAAGGGCACAGAAGGGTGTAAGGTTCAATGTCACATTAGGTACCCCCCTACAAACATCAGGTTCTTAAGGCTTGCTCATAACTGTTGAAGATCATTTTTTGATTTCTGTTAGTTTCTGTCTATCAGAATTCCAAGAGCAAGTATCTGACGGAAATGTCCTGTTCTGTGTAGTCAAGGGTCCCAGACTGTTCTTTAATGATGTACCCATGCTTAACTTTAAGTCATCTGTTAAGTTTCCTGCCTGTTCCCACTGGCAAGGGAATTCCAGCAGCAGCAGAGTTCAGAGATCTGCTAAATCAGGAACTAAACAATGAACTAAATGCCATGATTTCAGAAACTAAGCTATTCCACTAGAGATAAACTATGTAGTATGGGATTTGGTATTGCTGATGAAGCAACAAAAACTTAAAACTCTTTTTCTTCCCAGCAGTGTAGCTAGGGGACATCACAGGACAAGCCTATTTACAGCCACAAATTGCAGGTGGAAATGCTGTCATGGTAGCAAGTGACAATAGACTGAGAGATGCTGGGCTGAGAAGTGATGCAAAAACATTAATAGATTGAGGTGTGAATGAGACACCTTAAACTAATTTATTCTAAAGTATGTGGGATGAGGGATAAAACTTTTCATATATACAAGATTTATCTAAGAAATTTTGCTTCTTTCATCGACTGCAGCAGAAATCATGACACATTCCTGGTTTCAAACCAAGACCAAATCTTCACTGCACTGGTTGTGCATAAATAAGATACAATTACAAGTAATTATAATTTTCATCTGGATGAATATCCTGATCACAAGAATTTTAATCAGCTCCTACATCTTTCATTTCAGGAAAAAAAAAATTGTTCAATATTTTAATTAGAACCAGGCAGAAACTAAAAGTTATTGAGAAAAATTAAGTAAAGGCATTAACTGTCCCCACCACGACCTTATTTATATTAAACTAAACCTTCAAAAAGACACCAAGAACATCAAAGAGGAAGCAAAGTGTATTTTATGTGAGAGGTAAGAACGTCCCAGATGCTGTAATCAAGAAAATATGGATTGTGGCAAGCCACGTCAGAACATAAGATTCAAAGTAAAAAAAGGTAAAGGCTAAGGAAGAAAGAAACTGAATGATTGCAATCTTACTAAAAATTTTCTCAATAAAAACATGACAGTAAGAGCACAGATGTAGCACCAAAGAGAAAGTACCAATGTTCCCATTTATGCATGGCCTGTCAGATTAGCTCTGAGTAAGCTTTGTTAAACTCACCATTTGTGCAGTTAGGATGTTTTGCCATGGTTATCCTGCAAGATATCAAGACATCATGGAGTTTGATCTGTGAGAATCATTGTCACACTCTTCTGGTACAAATTACACTTTTCTTATCACACATTGATTTTCTTTTTTTTTCATTTTTTTTTTTCTTTCTTCTGTGTTTCAAATTCAGATTTCAAATTTACACTGATGAATGTAGGAAAAAAAGAAAATAAAGTAGATATTATCACTTATTTACATTTTATTACAACTGTATCATTATCAAACCTGTTGGGAGATTGAAAACACACTTAAGAAGCCAATTAAGTAGCTGAGTCATTTTCCTGCATACTTTTCTTTGCTGGGATGTTTTTCATCTGGCTAAAACTTGGGAATGATTATATGGGTTGCAGCTACAATGTTAACTGCAGTTTTATGTATGCATTTTCAGTGCTTGATTCAGAGCCTAGAAGAGGTTGATTTACAAAGAAATTGAAAAGTTTAATGTAAGAAAAGTTGGAAGGCTAAATTTAGGAACTCAATATTTCCAAGCTGTAGATACTTTTTACATGATTGAGGGCTGAAAGAAAACTTATACAAGAATATATGTGAAAAATGTAGTGTTTTAAGGAGAAAGGTTAGGACTCCAACAATAATTTATCTAGGAAGATCATAAGGAAGGACTGTTCCTGGTTTTTTTTTTTTTTACTATTTTTCTAAAGCTCTGATATTTGCTTTAAATTATTATTTTACTCTCACAACAAAAAAATTAGTATTTATTGATGTTAGAAGGAGTTTTCCTAGCAATGTATGGAAAGTCACTGAAGCACAGAAATTATTTAGATTTTTAAAAAATTTACTTTTACACAAAATAATGAGCAGGATGTAGGAAAAATAATGAACTGTTTAAACTACAAATAAACTGAGACACCAATTATTAGCATTATGAATGTGACATTTTAAGCAACTGAATGCTTTATACTCTGACAGACATGACATAATAATATGTGTACATAGTATGCAATTTTCTTTTAAAATAACACCTTTTTATAGTTACCATATTTTATTTGTTTCCTATTTTACTACTAGCTTCTATACAATAATTTTTGTGCAGTGCTCTTTATCTTAGAAAGTTTACCCTTCATGTTATATAATCTCAAAATATTCAGCTAAAATATATATTTCCAGTGCCTGGGACTTCAAATATAATTTTTCAGTTAGAAATACTTTTAATTTTCACAATTTCAAAGGAGACCATGGGAATATAACTTTACTCCAAGACTGAAAACAGGGAATATAAATTAGGAAGAGTCTTTTAAAGTTGTTTTGGTAATTTTCAAGATAGATGAAAGCAGTGAGAGAAAAACACCAGTCCTTCTTTCCTAGTTTGCAAAACTAGCCTTTGTATTTAGTTTTGGTGGATTTTTTAAACAGCAAATTTAGTTGATTATAAACTTCTGAGCCAAATAACTTTCTTTGCATGTAAGTGCCAATTCACCTAAAAATTGATGTGTTTGCATTGAAGGCTTAAGAAATAGTTTTTATGTTAGCTAATTCCATCATCCACATTTTTAAACTATTTAAAATTATATTGTTATTGAAAAGTAAGTGGTTTTGGATTATGATTTTGCTCTTTTCTAAGAGGGTTTTTTTCAGTAAGTGAATGGGTAAGAATGAACACAGCTCAAAATAATCATACTTGGAGACCAAGAAACTGCATTTCTCTACAAATGAGATGAAACTCCACAGTGGATTAAACTAGCAAATTTGAGAAAACCTCTTGGTTTTAAGAGCTGTATCACAAAGATAAAGTATGATGTATATAACCTGTATTTTAAGAATTAATGGGATCAATAGCATTACTTGTATAAGGTGGCCTTGCTATAACCTATGGAAAAGTTATGTTAAAAGAGAATCTACAATCAATCCTTAAAAGTCAATATGTACATAAACCTTTAAAAGCCTAGCAAAGACAGGTATGTTACACACCATTAAATTTCCAAGTCTCTTATTTTTTCTTAAGTAAAACTGCAAAAAGAACTGGACCCTCTTAAAACATAATTAATCTGAGAAGAAAAACAAAAAAAAAACCAAACACACCCCCCCCCACCCAAGTCCCACCCACAAGAAAAAAAACCCACACAACAGAGAAGCAAACTGCAGTTTCAAAGGCACAGGTAAATCATCACTGAGCTTGGCCAAGTATATTTAATTAACACTTAGATGAAAAATTTAAAAACTGCCTTATATCTTAGTGGGAGCCTGTGTTTGGATGGATCAAACATGCATTAGAGCAATCAGTAGCTGTCAGTTCAGCCAAATGACTCTGCTGCAGGATGCCTTCCCTGCGTCACTAAGCTTCCTCAAACTGACAAACGTTCTGCCACTTGCTGCAGATGCATGGCTACTGTGCACAGCAAGGACTAAATATGTCATTACAGCCCTGTGTATCCCTAATTTGTATTGTCACGTGAGAGCTAAAACCTGGAATGAGGCCCTGAAGGCACAAGAACTAATGAACTCTGCCTGACTTTGGAAGTGTAATCCATCACGGACATGTGGCGGCCCTTTTCTTTAGACTGTGTTGATGAAAATTTTCTAATCTCTCATGCCAAGTGACATTTTCTTAACTGTGCAAGACAGAATGTCCTCCTAACATTAACCTTCCCATAGCAAAATACACTGTGGTTAGAAACTTCTGAGTTAATTTGAAGTATTTCTCATTAAAGCATGGGAGGAGAGGAAGGAAAAAAGAAAGTAAACAAAACAAAATTATTAACCAGGCCCTCCCTGCTTAGCTATGGACTTAGAAAGTAAATACAAAACTGAGTGAATAGTGCTATAATAGCAACATTTATCTCAAACAAAATAGACAGATGCGTGGATTTCAGCAGCAAGCCATGTTTGTTAATGTTATTGTTGAGGTTAATACCACCATCAAGTGACTAATACGAGGATAATGCATTAAACTTTTATTATCCATTTTTTCCCCCAATCCTACTATATGTGGCACAAAACACTTTAAGTTCACCGATTTTCTGCATAAGAACCTGTGTCTCAATATAGCAAAAGTTGAAAATCTTGAGATTCTAAAAAGGTTTTTCAAGAAAAATTAGTTGCCCATATTTTTATGTGCTTTTTTGTTTTGGTTTTTTTTTTTTTGTTTTTTGTTTTGTTTTTGTTTGGGTTTATTTTTTCATTTGTTTGCTTGTTTTTGTTGGTTTTGTATTTGTTTTTGTGGGTTTTTTTTGCTTTTTGTGGTTTTTGTTTTGTTTTGGTTTGGGTTTTTTTGATGGTTATAATATTTGATAATCCTAAAAAGACCAACTTTATGGACATACCATGGGGAAGATTCCAAGTTATCTGCTTTCATTACCCATTGCCTACTCCATGCTACTCAATCCTCTACCATATAAGAGAGTTAGCAAGTGTCTACTGCATATCTGTGTCAGAAAGAGTGATTTACATCAGACAAAAGCTAGACATGAAAACAAAACAAATGCTTCCCACCTTGTTCATTAGCCTGGCTTGGTCCATCCAGGTCAGGAGACAATAGTAGCCAGTAACAGATATTTAGTGAAACAAGAAACACGTCTTTCTCTGTGACATGCAGTTTTCTTCATTCAAGAACTTAGGACTTCCAGAACCAGCATCCAAATCACCATGTTTCTGTATCCAGCAGTGGACCCTACTGCCAAGAATGTACTGAATCTTTGTCTTCAAATTGAATTTTTGTCCCCCAAAGTGTTTAGCCTCCATATTGTTGTTAGCATCACCTTCAAATCCTAGGCTGATGGCACCCATGGGATTTGATCCTTATGATGTAATCTTTTCCTTCTCTTTTGCTACTAACTCAGGTGCCTATCATCAAACTGAATCAGTAATGACTCAGTGTAACAAGAACTCGAGTGCTGTTCTTGATCCAAAACTCTAGGTGATTTACATGTACTGTTACTCTTTAGTTTCTTACAGAGAGAGGGAAAATAGGGTTTCTAAGGAGATAGAATGTGTGAATTTATATCTCAGTCCTTTTCTAGACCTTTAGCTGTCTCAGAACATCTGTCAGATCAAACAATCTTTGGATGCAAAAGTTGGTCTACCATTTACATTTCAAAGTATGAGGGGCTGTTGTGAAATCCTGGAGTAAACAGTTCATGCTAACCCTGTCAATCATTCTGTACCTCAGTATATTTAATTTCAGTTTCTGAATATTTCTAATCCCTGCAATGAAAACAGTCCAGCTAGTTTTGAGAAGCTGAATTGAGACAGCCAAAAATACAATAAAGCCAGGAAAACTTCAAGTTATATGTTTGTTGCATTCCACTCCTACACAGGAGGAAGCATCCAAGATTTGCTGATGCCCAGGTTTGAAAAAGAACAACAAAAGACAAACGTGTTAAAAAAAAGAAAAACTCACAAAGTTAATTAGCACACTATACACCTGGCATGGAAATTGATACATATTTTGCACTACTACTTCTACTATTATTACTACTAATAATTATTATAGTAATAACAATAAAAAGAAGAAAGAAAAGAAAGAGGGAAGAAAGAGGAAGGAAGGAGAAAAATGAAATGGAGATGAGATAAAGAGGATCACCAGTGTTGAGTCCAGCATCAATCCAGCTGACAGGGTGTCCAGGGACCTGGGGATACGTGACACAGGCTGGGGGATATTGAGGCTCTTTAGGTGGTCCGAATCTCCCCCCATTGGTCTTGCCTGCTCCTTGACCCCACTTCTGAGCTTGTGCTGGGTGTTATGCCGTCATCATGGACCTGAACAGGAAAATTGGTTCCAGAAAAGTGCTGTCATACCTTCATAGTGTCTCCCTTTCTGAGCACATCCTAACTTGCCCACTTGAATGGTCATCAGTGTTTGAGGCAAAGTAATGCATTAAATCCTTACTGCCCTGCCATCTACAGGATAATTAAAATGGGATAAACTTAGTAGAATCATATTTATAGGAAAATATGTAATACACATTCATGCAAATAAAGATATTTGCCATAGGTAATAAATTCATTCAGTAAAATGAAAACTGAGGGTTTTTTCTAACTTTTTCCAGTCAGCACGTGAAAGTCTGAAAAATTAGAATTTCATTTAATTTGAGTGTGTTGGTGAAGACTATTTGAAACACATAAAGTACATTTAGTTGAAAATTTATGTTATGGTGAAGATTGAAATAATAATTATCTAGGTGAAGAATACGTATTAAATTTTGAGAATTGCTTATTACGGAGGAGTGCTTTGGCCTTGATTCTAGGCTAAGGTGAGATGAAACCATAACTATGATCTTTAAATCTGCCTTAAGGAGCCATGTCTAAATGTGACCTAGTACCATCTTATGACAAGATTACATATATTCTTGATAGCAATAGGGTATTTAAAAGAGAAAGGGCCAGAAAAACTCATTTTTATTTAGAGTTTAGCAGAAATATTTAGACAGAAAATCTCATCAAGGATTGAAACTCATTGAAGTAAAGTCCCGGGACTGTTAAGTTACAGCTGCTGCTGTGTTATGCTGTTTGCATGCCCTTTTGCATTGGAGAAGTTTTTTCTCTGAGGAGTAGTGGCTCAGTAGCCAAAAATTTACCCCAGCTGCAGTAATAACCTTCCATTTGCACATGACCTTCAAAATCCAGCCTGAACCCACACTAACAATGCTTTTCCTGGCCAGAGGAAGCTCTACTTCACTGTTCATTATTTTAGCATTTCACATTATCTAATGATTTTTTATCTACCAATTTGTCTTATTTTTAATATTCTTTTCTTAACCAACAGAATGATTATCCCTAATGACACTGGTACCTGCACATTCAATCCCACCATTTCAAGGGCTGCTAAATCGAGTGCTATGACGCCCTTCAAAGAGAATATTCTGTGGGAACTGATAAAGTTATGCCCTTATTTTTCTCTGCATTTATGTTAAATGATCAGTCCTCATTGCACAAGACAAGTATTGTACGTGGAGAAATTCTTATTAGGATGCTTGGTAGCTATTTTGTCCAAATAAATTGAGTACAGACAGCTACTACCTTTTTGGAAGACTGTTCATCTAAGCTTAAATTATTATAAAGATAAAAATTAGCATGCAGACAATAAATCCCATTTTACTTTTATTAAGCTTTTTTTTAATACTGAACTTTTATTAATCACTTTAATGTTGTAATTGTCTTTGCATGCTTATGTTGTAATTTACAATGCACATTTTTTCAAAACAGGGAATTTCCTTCTCTTTTCTCAATAATTCAATGAGAAATAGCTGCTCATTTAGAAATTAAAAGAAATGAAACATATTCCTCTTGACAAAAAATCCTAAATTGTATTTTTTTAATTTCTAATTGAACTGCAAATTCAAATGTTTCCACAGAAAATTTTAACATTATAAATTATAAAATGTCAAAGGAATATAATTTTGAATCCTGATGGAATAAATGTTAGAGAGACTTTAATGAAAATAAAATAAAATAATAAATTGGCATTGGCAGTATTGCACAAAAGAGATGAAACCTAGCTTGTGCAATGTGCAGATTTTCAAGGAACTTCACTCTGATCAACTGAAAAAAAAAGCAATTATTTTTCAGCTATTATTGCTTATGTTTCTGGGTTTTTTTTAATTAATCACTGGGTTTCTTTTCTCTTCTCTGACTATTTTGACTCTTTAACCTTATCTGTAAGACACACTTCAGTGTTATTTCTCTTGAATGCATTTTTGTATGAGATTTGTAGAAGCTTGTTTCCTAACATACATTTGGTGTGTTATAATTTTCTCCAAATGTATTTGTACATTTACAAACCAGCTCCCATTTGTTATCTATGTTCATCTTGGTGATGTTTAAGCAGTATAAACCAGGCAGGCTGTGTTTTGAGTTCTGCTGAGAAAATCAAGTGACTCTCTGAATCCATGGTTTTGATTTAATCATCTTGCTTTTATGTGCCTTTAGGAAGGAAATGTAAAGTACAAAGTTGATATGGATAGACAACTTATGCTTCTTCCCATGAATCTTATGATTATTCCAGTCATTATTTCTTTAATAAATACTAACACAGGCTTGATATGAAAATGATACAAGATCATATGTCTGGGTATTCAAGGAAAAAAATGCCAGCTAAAAATGTGCCCTGCTCAAGTCATTTTACATCAAGCATACTCCCAAGCATGCCAAATCTTCCCAAGAAAACTCATCTAGCTCAATAACTGTTTTAATTATTTGCATTGAATATTTATCCCAATGGGGATGCTTCTTAAAAATAAAATAAAAGTCTGAATAAGGCTGAGATAAATTACAGGAATTGATAAAGAGCATTGAGTCATCTTTTCATTCTTAAATGTTCATTGTGAACTTTTCTTTTTTGTTTTTTGGGGTTTTTTTTAACCTTACAGCCGTTTTATCAGAAGTAAATGATTTTAACAAAGCAGGGCAATACAAAGCAATGCTGTTCTGGCTGACAATATTTTTATTGCTTAGTAGTAAGTGGCTGATATGACATCTTACCTAGTCTTCTGTCCCCTTCTATCAATAATATACTTTGATACCACATTCTCTTCAAATTTAATAAGTGCATATCCCAGTTTTATAAAGACTCCCTAAAGTTTTTTGTCATATGCACATTTGTAATACATTTATTTTCCTGGGAGAATACCCAAACATCAACCAAAATAAATAGAAGTTTTAAATACAGTCATCAAAAAGAATGAAGTTAGGACACCTGTCAAAAGTGTACAGTCCAGGTGACAACTGTATAATTGCTAACAGTAAGAATCTATTAACAATGGACTATGAAACATTGATGGTGTTAAAAGAAAAATAAATATGGTAAACAATAATGAAAATGTCTTCTCATTTCACTCTGTTTTTTAGACATATACACACTTTTCTACTAATTAAACCTGGCTTAATAGACTTAACATTTGTTAAGTGAAAGAAATACAAGAATATAAACTTATTTGTTTAAACCAAAGACTAAGTAGTAACAAATAAATTAGATTAGATGCACTAATCGCTTATATGCTGTTATAAATCTATACATCAGTTCTATTTTTGCTTTCCTATATCAACATGAAAATACCATCCTTTTTTACTTAGTCCCAAACTTCTGGATTTCAGAGAATTATGACTGCAAACCCCAGTATTTTTGAGAGAGTTGTAAACTCTAAGCAGATCCAAGAACATCTCTCTGGTGACCAGCGACAGGACCTGAGGGAATGGTATGAATTTGTGTCAGGGGAAGCTTGGGTTACGTATTAGATATGAGGAAAAAGTTCTTCACCCAGATGGTGGCTGGGGACTGGAACAGGCTCCCAAGGGTAGTGGTCACGGCACCAAAACTGACAGAGTTCAAGAAGCATTTAGACAACACTGTCAGGCACATGGTGTGACTCTTGGGGCTGTCCTGTGCAGGGCCAGGAGACGGAGTCCTAACCTACCAAAAAAAAATTAAAAAAATACAATATTACAAAGCACTTCATGCAGCATGTTTTTTCAGTCCTGTTATAAATATGATTAGTTATTTATATTCACAGAGATACACATTTGATTTTTTTTTGCTTTTCTATGAATACAGGTTTTTGCACTCTTTCTAATAGCCATTTAATAGAAAAGTGAGGGAATAAGTGCAATATATCCAAAACCTATATTAAACACATACCTGTTAAATTGAATTGTTTTGCTTCTTTGTGTGTTTCATGTCTCATAACAGACCCTGAAATTTAATTCTGAATTATGAATTCAAGCAATTACAAAAAGAAACAAAACAGGCACACAGGGCTGATTTGAACATCTGGTTCTTTCAGGCCATCTATGTGCAATTCTCTTAAATGAGTCATTAATTTATATCATACACATAATAGATTTTATATTTTTTTTTACCTCATAGATGCATAACAAAAATACCAAAACAAACAAACAACAAAAAACCCACAAACAAAAAAAACCAAAAGCCGAACAAACAAAACAAAAAAGAAAGAAAGAAAGAAAGAAAGAAAGAAAGAAAGAAAGAAAGAAAGAAAGAAAGAAAGAAAAGAAGATTAAAAAAAGATACCACATGCATTTTCATACTACCAGTTTTCACCTATAAATGCCCCCTTTCTCCCTCTGCTCGTTTTGAGATCTAATTAGGGAGACATTTTCACAGTTTCTACAGTAATATTATCTGCTGATATTGGCTTCATGCAACCAGAGCAGTAATATCAGGTATTTTTAAATGTGTAACACACGGCTCAGCAGTGGCACACTGCATGTCTTGACCAAAGTGAGGAACTCTGACAGTGATTTGGATTATCTGTATTTCACTATCAGCCAGACTGCAAGTCTTCCCACACAGATACTGTTCAATAGGTAAAAATTCAGGCTTGTGTGATCCTACATAACCAGTTTATAATCTTGAGCTGAACTAAATTTATGTCAAACAATTTGAGGATCAATGAACCAGATTTACAGGTCTAGATTTGACAATTTGATGTCAAAATAGAGAGTCTGTATCTAGAGAATAGATCTATTCTTGGTTACTGTTTATTTTTGGACATCAAAAATAGGGTTCATTTCACCACATTTTAGCCCTCTGTGGTCTAGGTGTCTTATCGAGGCAAAAAATCTGGGCTCTGTTTCATCCACTAGAGACAGGAAGATGTAATTTATGCATTTTTTTTCAGATCAGTTTCTCCCCAAAGGTGTTTTTCTCCACTGACTAGAAAGGTGTTTTTGAATCATAACCACTAAATGCTGAGATTATAAATCTAAAATGAAAAGAGGTTAATTCCATCACAAGTAAGGAATGGCAAAATATTTTTGTGAAAATATCGGTAAATGTTATTACTTTGAAAAATTGTCAAGCTTGTCTGTCAGTAAATGACCTGCGTGTATTGTCCAATTGTCCTTGAAATGTGTCAAAAAGTACCTTCATTCTCAGCTTTCTTTTATTGCTACTCATTTTCACACTGCAGGTATTTAAATTCAGAGAGCTTCAAAACAGCTTCAAAATTAGTGCATGATTAAGCATTTTCTTGAAACAAGAGCCAATATTTTTCTCTCATCAGATTGCAAAAGGTTTAAACTCTGGCTGTATAAATGAAACAAAAGCTGTGGGTATGGGAGTACAGCAAATCCATTACTGAACACAGCCCTCAATTAGTGCTGAGGGTTGAATGCAATCTCTGTCATTACCACTGTAGCCACTTTGCTTGCCCTCCAAGCTGTGGGAGCTATTCTCATACTGTAGTCAAGTGTGCAAAGCTGGTAACAGCATTGCAGAGGAGAGAGAGGTTACTGGCTGCTTTGTGTGGTTAATTAAAAGAATTGAATTTTCTACGTCTGTAATTATTCTCCCTGCTTTCACCTGTAGCATTTTGTATTGTTCTATATAGTACTAACTTTAATGCATTAGATATACAGTGGACATGCTGTAAAATTGAGGGCATACTTGCTTTCATTTTTTATATCTTCAAAGTTTGCTTTGAAAGCCCAAGAGCCTGAGCTGTCACTGTGATTAATTGGAAACCATACTCCCAAAAAGGTGGAAGGGAGGTCAGGTCATATGAAACACAGGAAACACACAGTCAGACATTTTCTAACTTTCAACTGCTTAATGTTTCAACCATAAAAATGTTGTTCTTTACAAATATAGTGAAGAGAGGAAAATACAATTGTACATGCTTCTGGGGCTCCCTAGCCCAGGAAATTTATTTTTTTTTTAAATAAAAGACTAAAATTCTAGAATTTCACCACAGTCTCTAGACCTTCTAGACCCTTGATTAACCAATATCACACAACTCCACACCATATCCAATGAATGATGTGATAAGAATTAATAACATGGAACATGTTCCTGAGACACATATGCTACCTTGAGTTTCCTACTATACCCAAAAAGGACAAGATTCAAGAATTATGTATTTTACTTTAAAAAAAGTAATTCACAATTTTTCACCCTCTGTCTTTTTCAGGCTGATGCTGTCTAAATGTGTGTCCTCTTAATTTCTCTCACCCTCTCTAATCTTCCCACCACAGCAGTTGTAGACCCCCCCATGCCTCATAGAATCACAGAATCACAGAATGGTTTTGTGTTGGAAGAGACTTTTAAAGGTCATCTACTCCAACCCCCTGCTTCCATGTGCAGGAATATCTTCCTCTTGCTCAGGATTCTCAAAGCCCCATTTGAGAATTTGAACACTTGCAACTTCAGGTTCTTCATCCCAGGATTCTTTGAAAACACTATGCTGGAATGGCATTCACGTTCCCAGCCTCTGGGAATGTTCTCTGTCAAGCAGGGTTTTCTCATACCATTCAAGTCCTTGTTTCTTCTCCCAAAGTCCGTGCTGTACTTACCTGTCCCTCTTACCCAGTTTGCCCAGTAAAACTTTTCAATACTGCCCTGTGATCCCCACATTCTCTAAAAGCTCCTTATCCTATTTCTCTTGTATATCCTGCTTGGTCTCCTTATCCAAAGACAATGAAAGAGATTCATTCCTTCAGCAGCTCTCTCCCTCCATGGTATCACCTCCTTCTTTATAATCCACGTGTTTCAAATAGTCCCAGAGCCCTGAATTGAACAGACCCCATTCTTTGGAATCGTGAGTGAAATATGTGACTCTTAAATGGTTACAGTTGCTGAAGTGTAAAATATCAATTCACAGCATTTGCAAATTCTTCTCAAGAGTAGGGATTTTTCAAAGGCATTTAAATTAGCTAAATTTTGGCAGAATTCTGCAGTACACATTAAAAATAATAATAAAAAATAAAAATAAAAAAAGACAAAATATGTTATTGCCACAAGGGCATTCTTTCTTTAATATAAATCTCAGGTCTAAACTTTAATACTTCTTATATATGTACAAACTGTGGAAAAGGCCTTCATCTCCTGGCTAGAAAACTCTTGGGGAACTCTCTTACAAGAACGATCAATGTCATGCTCCAGAGAAAAAAATGGGGCTCTTCACAAATTAAACTAGGGAAAATTTTTTCTGCATGCCATTTTTGGCTCAGTTTTTTATTCTTGCATATGCAAATGAGATACAATTACCAGAAAAGCAATACATTTTTTTTCTCATGACTGGCCACACCAATATTTCCTCCTCATCAGTTTACTTCTAATTCTGATAAAAATGTTGTTCAGAGACTAGAAACATTTTGCAAAGTTATATCTCAAATGCTTTCATGATAGAAGAAATTATATCTGCATATATTTACAAAAAACTTTAGAGCATGAGATTAGAACATTTGTTACATGGTCCAACAAAATTGATCAAGATTTATTTCAATCCTACTTCTTACTTTAGCAAAGTGGGGTTTAGTGTTTAATCTCAGATTGTATCAGTTTGCGGTGAATGTTTTTATCCAATACTTTTTTTCATTTCTCTAAAATGAATTTTCTTTTCTTTCTTATCAACATGATTTTTAGTACTTACGTATATTTTCCATTTAACTGCAAACCCTTGTGTATATCCCTCCTTTTCAGCCCTAAACAAAAAAACTTCTAGATAATCTTGCTGATTTCTGGGGCCAAAAAAATCTCAAATTGTATGGCACTGATGTATAGGTTTCGTGTCACCACAAACCAAATCACTGTAAGACTGCTGCTATGCAGAGAGATTTGGTCCACGTTTGTTAATACCCAATTTTCAGGGGAGAATTTGTAAGGGTTTTTTTTAAATGTGTTGCCTGTATTTATATACAATGTTGGTACATACAAACTACATTGGATGCCAAAATATTTGAACATTTCAGCATGTTTAGAGATGTCACTGACTTTATTTATTTTTAAATTGCTGTCTCTAAATTTACAAATAATTAGTCTATTGTTGTATCAATTACTATGTCTCCCTTGGTTTGCCTATATTTAAATTAAAAATACATGAAAATATATATATATATAAATCACGCTTGATACTTTTTAACATTTGTATATGTGAATTTAAATTATTTTAATATTAATTAAAATTAATATGTCTATACATATACATACATTTGGTCATATATATATATATTAGTGCCATAGAAAGACACACACAGTGAACTACATTTGCTATGAAGTCACAAGCTTCCCAAGCAGGAAAACTCCACTATTTAGAGACAGGTTCTTCATAGAACTATGTGAATTTTCTTGTCTGGCATGGCAATGGCCTTCACATGTTTTTAGATAAGTTGCACCTGATGTGGGCACAAGGATCTTACAATCCAAACCATGCCTAAGAATGCTGATAGCTCTGTCTGTGATTTCAAAAGAAGGGCACAAATATTTCCGAACAGTGCCCAGAGAAAATAAAAAAATCTCTTTTCTTATGATTAACTCAGCTATGAGCCAAGGTTTCCAGAAATGTGCTACTGAGCCAATTTAGTACATCATGGCCATGGTGTTCTTTACTTAAGATAAATAAAACTAAAGCTTCTCAATTAATTACGAGTTTTCATGATTTCACTGTCAGACAAATTGATTTGGTTATACACTCAATTTGATTTTGTTCTGGACAGCAAATGACTTGCTTAGAAAATAAAGAAATGTGGTTAGAACAGGGCTTTAATTAATTCTATTGACAAATACCTCAAATGTAATGTACCCTGAAGAAATACTCCTCCAACTATATTCAATAAAGGTTGTTTATCAAAGTAATTATTTCCTTTAGGGAATTTCTTAGAATTTTCTCTTTAAATATATGAAGGCTCAAAAAAAGAAAGCTTTTACTTGTGACCTTGAAGAAACACCTTAATACAAACAATTTGCTTCAGCATGAAAAAATAGTGTTTTTTTTTTTTAAATATTTCTTTGTCTCTCTCACTAAATCTTATAACAAATTAACCCTTGGATCTCTGCTAAAAACTTCCTGGGTTTATCCACCTTTTTCAGTTATGGGAATACATTACAAAGGATATAGAATGTAGTAGGTAATATAGAGGGTATAATACCTTATATGATATTTATACGTAATAAGAACATTATTCTTTTAACAAAAAGTTGTTTACCTAAAACTTGTTGCACTTACACTTGCATGTTATTTTTTAAAATAATGAAATATTCTGTTAACATAAAGTACTTTTCATTGATGGTATTGATAATGGCAGTGATGTTGACTGACATATGTTCAGTTGTTTGCCAGACTCAGAGTATTAAATCAGAAATCCATTGGAGTTTTCAGATAGGAATCCACTGGAGTTTTCAGACAAATTAGTTTTAGTATCTAATTGGGTGCACTGCAATGGGTTTGAGTTGATGGTTCGCCTGCATAATTTACCTAAGATACTCTAACCTAGAGAAGAAAGATTTTCCATGAAAAGCTAGATTCAAAGCCAAAAAAATAGAGACAAAAATCAATCCAAAAAAACACCATTAAGTTTATACCTCCAGAAAAAAAAAATTGAATATGTCTGGAAACCTCCCAGAGATGGTTACGTATAAATATATATATGCATAAAACCCTTGGTGTGTAGACATACACACTCCATTTTGTGGATGAAGGTGACAGAGCTGAGAAATAACAATCCTTTTATTCACTTGCAATGCTTCTATTTCATGGTGAAAATTTGCTTCTATCTCATTGAGAAGACTTCTGAGCAAACTGCTTTCCAAGTTATTTCATGCAAATTACTGTATGTGAGAAAACGAGACTAAATTTCAGCATGTATATTTACATATTGCCTTAATGGCAACAGAGAAAGTTTCAGGCTTCCTGTAAATGCTGAGTAGCTTAAATGGAAGAATTTTAATAAGGTTGACAGACTGTGGTTTTTTTTAACCTTTCCTTCTTTTAGTGAGCAGAGACTGTAAAAGCATTAAGCATAAAGAAAAAATCAGTTATACTTAATAGCTCTGAATTCTTTGACAGTACAGTTTTTCCTCTTTCCATTTTCCACTAAGATTTTTTTCGGACTCAACTTCACACATCTTTCTGTGGAAATGAAATTCCTTGTATGTACTAACTCAAAATTCTGAGATTTTCTATCTACTTCTCCCTGATGCACTTAAAAAGAATAGGACAAGAAATTTCACAGCAAGAACCACACCTTCTACTCGAGCATGCAGTTATATTTTCAATACTGTCTTGTGATTGGTGCGACAACATTTAACATGTTGGTTGGTTGTTACTTTCTTTCTTTTTTTTTTTTTTT
>VZTX01009479.1:165434-188029 GCA_013400915.1 Pardalotus punctatus
TCACCTCAGGCAAGCAGTAATCCCTGCTTGTTACCCTCAGGTTATATATTTAACTTAAAATGAAGAAGAATTACTACATTCCTTTTGCCCCTGGGGTTTTCCAGCAACATAAAATGTTAGCTCCTGGCTTCCACGTTAATTCGCAAACACTGAATCTCATGGGCTTTTCATCAAAAATGTCTCCTTATGTTTTCTACAAGTGATTTTCATTTTGCTGCAGGTATAAGTACCATCATCTCTAGTATTTTTCAAAATGTAGAGGAAAATAGGCTGATTGTGAGTGTTTTTCTGGAAAACCCAATTTAATTACTTTAATGTTGATATATTTTGTTTTCGTGACTGCATTTTGAGGAAATAACTCATTGAGACATCCTTGATACTTCAGGCACTACTCAGCAATAACCAGTTATCCTGGTTCTCAGGGTCTGGGCTATGAGAAATTAGCTGTATGGGAAGACACAGTGTCCTTTTTTAAACACAGTGTAGCTAGGTTACCCAAGTAACTTACTTACACTGATTAATTGATTAACACAATTAAAAACTGATAGATTTCTTCAAGTTGTAGTTTGTTGTTTCATTTCAGCTTTGGACTTGTGAACTCACAGATATGTAAACCAACAAGGTAAATAATCTGCAAATTATAATATAACCTCTGTGCCTACACATTTGTTTGACTCTCCCCAACTGACATTTTTGTTTCGAGTGTTCCTAGATTTTTCCTTTTCCTTTTGTTCCAGACTTAATTTAAAAACAATCTTTAAATTAGTATGTGATTCTTCACTGACTTATTCCTGCTTTTGCATAATAGTTTCTTAGATGACTGAGAAACATCTCATTAAAACTTTTTAGCCATATTTTAGTTCTTACATTACTTTATTCTCTCCTTTCATAGCTCAAAACAATTATAGTGTCTCACACTTTAATTACAATTATTTGCCTATTCACCGCAATCAAAGCTTGTTTGTTAAGCATCTCCAATTTCACTTTTGAAGAAATCCATGGGAACTCAATTTCTGATATTTGTGGCTTCAAGATATACCTTTAATTATCTCCAAGCTTGCAATCTTGAAATATACTTATCTACTATAACACATGTACTTATGGTATGAATGAAAAATTAAATAAACACAATTATAGTCTATAAGAAAAAATATTTTCCTTGAGCTATGCTACTAAATTTTGAACAGGTAAGGCTTGCCTCATTTCACAGGTTTTTCACACCTAGTGAATTCTCCAAAAAATAAGTTTTTCTTGCCCTTCTTGGTCATCATGGTGCATTTTAACTTCTGTCGTGTTCTTTCCATTCACCTGATATTATTCTCAACATTCACTACAGAAAAGATCAAATGAAACACTTATCCAAGAAAGTTATGTCACACTACCTGTCATGTATATGGTGTTGTTTGTACTGCAGATGCTATTGCTCCCCAACCATAATTTGTGTTGGAAAGATAACATATTTATAACTATTTGACTTTTGCAGTGTAGTCTTTCCTAGTAAATAGTTTTGCCTCCATTTAGTTTATAATTCTTGTCCAGTTTAAGCAAGGAGAAACAATCTGACACCTCTAACTGTAGCACCTATGTTTCCTCCAAACTCCTACTCTAGAGCAAGCTCTTACATGCCTCTGTTGGTGCATCATTTCTGTATTACGTGTTGGTATATCTTTTGGGTATTACAGCTATTTGCTTATTGCAAAATTACTAACTCTATGAGGCAAAGTATTTTATGTTTTTTCATGGGGATTAGAATTAATGATGACAAACTAGGGGATTGAAGTTTTTTACCATTCTAGAATATGTAAACCCTCTCCTAGGAGGAGATTCTCCAATATCCGATAATGTGCTAACATGCAAACGATAACCACTCCAAGGAATGAGCTGAGTTTATGTATTTGGCCATTCTCTTTGACAATTCTTAAAAGGAATAAATTTCAGACCTTTTGGATGTTGCCAAGTTTCACTAAAATTGCAAAAAATTAAGTGCTGTAAACAGGTTAATCCAGAAAAATCACAATTTTCTCATTTATCTTCAAGTCAGTTAATTTGCTGCCATTATATGCAGAGGACTGTCAATACAGCTGTTTGCTATGTCTTCCAGCTTTCTGCAATGGCCTTGGATCATCCTCCAGCTTTTTGTCTTTTATTTTATCTTCAAGTAACAACAGGGAAGGAAGGAAGGAAGGAAGGAAGGAAGGAAGGAAGGAAGGAAGGAAGGAAGGAAGGAAGGAAAGGGATGAGTTGAGCTAATTGAGTAGAGGCTGGTGGTTGCTATAACGGGAGGCATTTTCTCACAGAATAACACTTCCTACCCAGGATGGAAATGTAGTTCAACCCTTGTAACGGAGTGTCATGCATGTTACATCTGTCTGGGAGGCTGGCTACTGGGTCACACTGATAAAGTTCTGTTAAAAATACTGAAAAAGCAAATAAAACCAAACCAAAAAGAAGGTGCTTCCATGTTAACATTGGTTCTGCTAACTAAAGCATGTCAAGAAGGTGACTTTGAAGTGTTTCTAAACTTAGAGAACCACTGTATTGCTTAATCTGAGAAAATCCAGTTATTTAAATGATAATTCATTGATTACTTTGCTTGCCTTGCTCTTTGCTAAGAAAATAACTGAGCCAAATAGAGCGTGGCCTGCATTGTTCCTAGCTTTTCATTGTTACTGTTATTTTTTTACAAGCATATTAATAAAATAGATATTTACACTTAATTGGAAATACAAATTATAATCAATTTAATTTTTAATGTCTAGGATGGTGTTCATAATGGAAAATGCTCTAAAAGGCTATTTAAATTTGAGTTATTTGGTTAGGGCTATCAGGTGGAGTTATTTAAATCAATTAAATTACTCTGGTTTTCGATAAGCACAATAGTTGATTCTGCCTAAGTGGTATCATTCAACATCAGTTTGAGCAAATAACAGGTCACTTTCTCAGCTTTACTTGTAACAAGAAAATTTATTATTAAATCTTGCATTAGTAAGAACATTGGGGTAATTCTTTCATGGTCAGTAAACCCAGTGACGATGATGAAGTTCTATGAAGGATGAATTCTACCTTGAGAATATGTCTAGTCTGAGCGATGAGGTACATTTTCGGTTTAACATAAGTGCTATAATCCTAGAACTTGCCCTAGCACTGATAAATTGGGAATGTGCTCAAGTCTGGTTTGTGAGTGATGGAATACATTTTAGCTTAGTATAAATACTCTAAACCAGGAATTTACCCTAGCACTGATAAATTGGATATGCTCTCAAGACCTGATTTGTCCCTGATGTGACCTCATTGACTCCAGTGTGGTAAGTAGAAATTATAAGTACTGTATACAAAGTAATTATTTGTGTACACTTTTGATAGAGATTATGTAACATGGTCTTGAATTTATGGGAAACTGTGAGGAATTACATTAATCTTTAAAATTACTTGATTCTCAATCATCTGTGAGGGTTCTTTATTGGCACTTGGAAACTGACATTACTTAAAACCTTCTACAGCTCAGTAGATTTCAACCTTATTCTGCTGATCTGTGTAGAGGTGTTAATTTGAACAATTAATGTTAATTCGAACAATTCTCTTTGTCGTTCATTTGCCAATCACTTTGTGTTTGTTTCAACTAAACAGGTACTCTCCCAAAAAAAAAAGAGTAACCAGTCATATACCAGGAGATAATGAATCAGATCTTCTGATTTTTTCCATGACCACTAGGACAAAATGGTTTACATGTGTTCTCAAAGAAAGGGATTTACATTCCTATAGCAAACCTCACAGATTGGATATTGAATGTTTCCAGCTCAAGATCTATTAAATAAGGTTGCATGTCTCCCTCTGCACCAGTGTTCAGACAGTAACTCTTCTTTAAAAATGTCATGAAGACCTTCTTTCTCTTGCTGTGTTGAATTATTGCATCTTCTTTTATATATTTACCTCTGGGTTCCAAGAAACTCATCTGATTCTGACAAATCTTCTGGAATTGACTTCCCCTCAGCTCAAGACATGCCATACCACCACTGACAGATTGAATGTCAGGAGCTGTTTGCTCTAATCTACAGGTATTAAGGACTTTGATACCACTGAAAAAAGATATTGATGAAGAAGGCGTCTTTGGAGTGATTGTTTCCCAGGTAACTTGCTCATCACCACAGTTTAGAATGGATTTTTTTGTGAAAGCCTTTGTGTCCTCTTTCTATGTGTGGGATAAGGAGCTGAAATGAATGGCTCGTCAGATTGTTCCTATCTGTTGAATGAATGAGGACTGCAGAACCTTTGAGGTCCTCAAAGCACACTCTTCAAAGAAGTTCTGGAAACTGATAGATTTCCTCATTTTTCAGATTTAAGGCTCTCTGTTAGGAAATTAAATCTCAGAAGAATAGCTTTTGGTTAAAGTAAAATATGAGACCATTTGAACATAAGGAATCAGAACAAGGTCAGTACCACTGTCACTCATTAAGTGTTGTCTTCCAGTAACTTTTCTTTCTACTACAGTTTCAACAGTAAACAATGAAGTTAAGAAATAATGTAAAATAATGTTCTAACATTCTTTTTGAATTTTACACCTTTTTGCTAAATGTCTGTGCTATGTTTTTTGCTTAGTGGGACTGTGAATTTGCAAGTACCAGGCATTACACTGTTCTAAAAGTAGCTGTATAAAATCACACCAGCTTGTATGAAATTTAGCAATGTAGTTTCACCTACATTTTGTCTTTATGCCAACGAAAATGGTCTTAGTGTTTAAATACACATAGATTTTACAAGGGCAAGTGGTTTTTCCAGTATAAATAGTTTGACAAGTTTGCACTGTGGCTAAAGCCAGGCTCTGGAAAATCCCTGTAATACTTGCTTTAAAAATAATAGTTTTCATTGTGTGCGATTTCTTATATTTTAGTATAACAATAAAATGATTCAATCTTTAAAACATTTTCATTGATTTTTTAAAAAGGTTTGTTCAATGAAAATTCTTACATCTGAAACTAAAATTTCCTTTGGCATATGGTGCAATTGAATTACAGGTTTACACGTACTGAAGCATGCAAAGACCTTCCAGCATTATATCCAAAACATACATACCTGGAGAACATGATGATTGAAACAGAAAATTTCTTCTAATGAGAAAACATCAACAAAATTTCAAACCTTTTTTTATATTTGCTGCAATGAAAGATTTATTGTGTGAATGTTGAAATTCAGCACCTTATAAATTTAATACTCCTTTTTCTAATTTTAATTTTTTAATGTAAAATTACTCTGGTTTTTTTTCTGTGTTCACTTTTCCCCAGGGTGTATTCTCCTTTTCTGACTTAACTCTTCGGTATTTTCATTTGAATTTTCCATGGGTTTTTGTAACTTTTTTGGTGTTTTGTTTTTCTTTTTTTTTAACAATTTTGCAGTTTCTTCATTTTGTCATAGATTTTTGATCATTTGCCTTTTTATCATCCTGTATCAATAGATGTCTATTCTGTTTTCATTTTTAAAAATAAACTAGAAACAAAGTCACATCATATCCATTACATGTCATTGGAGATTATTTTTCTTTTTACATAATGTGAATATTGATGGTTTTACTTTAATTCTTTTAAGAGAAAAAAATTTGCTAAGAATGCACTAAAGCTGTTGTCAGCAGCTACAATGAAGTTGGTATATTTTGGAGGGAATACTTTTTGTCTTTACATTATTAACTTTATTTAATATTGGCTATGAGAGTTTATTTTTTTCATCTGAAACAAAATAGAATTTAATAGGCCAAATCATGCTAATATAGTAAAATCTCGTTCTATGAGAGAACTTAGACTTTTCCTACTGATTAGCTACCGTTTTTAGAGCAGGTATCAGAATCATGGAGTTATTTTCAAAATCATTCTATTTATGTTCACAATTTTAAAAAAATTAAACCATGAGCAACACTTTTTTCTCACTAGGAAGGGGCAGAGAACTTCACAAAAGCCTGTCAAGCTGGCCTACTATTAATTTTTAAAGTTGAAGCAGGAATGTTCTTACTTTTTTTTCTTTATATTGAAACAGGATAGCAATTAGCTTTTACTGCTCACCAGTGCAATGCTGGCAGGAGAAGTCAGGTTTCACACAACAGTGACAAAACTCAAGACTGAAATATCATACGGGCAGAACAATATTGTAATAAACCAGAACATGTCATTCTGGCTTAGGAGAGAACCAGCTCTGAGTGGACACACAGCTTATACTGTGATAAAATGAAAAGAAATTACATACACATGAAGAACAAGAAACAGCATAAGAGAGAAAGCCCGGTGAACATTTAAAGATGTTTGAACTGTTAAAATCACAGTTTAATGAAAAGTTTAACTTCTTTAAATTTAACATTCACATTTCAATTTTTGTCTGTGACCTTTTAGAATTAGCTTGATGATTAGTATTTTGACTATTTTGTAATAACAGACTGTAAAAACTTATTTATGTTTGCAATCTCTGCATACTTCCTTGTCAACTATAATGCAAACACTATTTTCCACAAAAAAGATATTAATAATTAAAAAGGCATTAACAATCTAAAGCCACAAGAATTAATTTGTTGGTTCAGTTAAATATAACTTTCCAAATCCCTTTACAGCCAGGAACTAATGCATATTTGTCCCAATTATCAAATTATTGCTAATATGACATAATTTTTTAAACCTGCTTTTAAATTTTATTGTTTTGTTTGGACAATTCTCTCATATGTTGAGGATTATTCTCTGCAAATTTGTTATACTTGCTTTCATTAACTATGGCACATTGAAGTACATGGAATAAAGGTGTGAAATAAATGGAAACTAGTTTTTTTTTAATTACTTTTACAAATCAATATGAAAAATACAAGGGTTTTTTTTGTTTGTTTGGTTTTTTTGGTTTTTTTTTTTTTTGTATAACCTGTATAGCCTGTGGATCATTGTTGTTCCTAACTTTTTAAAACCCAGTTTGCATTTTTGAGTTTAGGTTGCACAACTTTCCTAAGATATTTTGATTAATATAACTTAAAACCATGGTTCAGACAAAGACAGATTTGTTCTAAATTAGCATTATCTAATATGAGCAATGGATATATCAGTTTTAATACTCAGAAATATTTCGGTAAGATGAACTACATGTCATGCCTGATATGGAATATTCATCATTAAATGCCTCCTTGTCATCCATATTGATGCTTTCACTATTAGTCTTTGTCTGAAAACTCAAGCTAGGTAATGTGACAGGAGCTCATGTTCAGGAGAATCACGTTTTACAAATGATGTGGCAAGGACAGGTTAAAGAGTAATAGGGTTCAAATCATTGATTTTATCTCAACATGTTCTACAACTTTACGTATAACAGGCAACCTCTGGCTTCTGCTATTTTGATGGGTGTTTGATATTCCTAAGCCAGAGTGAGGTTAATGTGAATTTTGACTCTACTGATTCCTCAGCAGAGCTATTCTATGAATTAACAGGGTGATCCATCACATATACATTATCACTCAGAGGTCTACAATGTGTCCTACTTTAAAGAGCGCATCAATTTATGAGTCATGAAAAAATGTCCAATGCCACTTGTCACTGGCAGGAAAGAAGTACTAAAACTGACTTGTTCCCTTTTGTGATAGTGATGAATGTCCTTCGAAAACAAACAGATTACCATCATGGTAGAAGCCTTCTCAGTGGTTCCTCAACTGCTTGAAGGCTTTTTCCATTTCTCTAGGAAAAGCTGGTTTTGCACTTTCTGTATCCAATGGTATGGCCAAAACATATTGAAAACTTTTAAGCCCTATCTTAAATGTCCAGCTGCCTGCTCAGCAGGAATTCTGTCGGTGCTGTCTTTATTAATGGCTTCAAGAACTGTGTGGAGATAAATACAGAACAAGGGCATGACCTAGCTTTTTTCAAGCTGTGCTGCCACACTTTTTATGTATGCCATTGTCAAATGGAAGAAAAGTCTTTCCAACTCTCCAAAAAGTACAGCAGGCAGCACCTGTAGTTTCTCAAAACCCTTTCTCTGTATTCCATGAAGCTGTTCTGCCAATGTGTTCCACTAAAATACTGTACTGTATTCTGGGGTGTAGCCATCATTATTGATTAAAGATAAACATGGATTGCACTTTAAAGAGTCTAAACCTGCCTATGTTAGGAGTGGCATTACCAGATGATGAGCAATTATAAAGACAATAATAAAAACATGAAGCTCTTCTTTATGGACATATCCATTTCTTCAAGGATTTTTAAACTTATAAAAATATTCATCCAAACAAACCTCTTCAAGAAACAAGTAACATCATTATAACTAAAGAAATCAGCAAGGCTTTTGATGAAAATATCGCTGACTTCTGCAACACATGCTTTATGAAAACAGATTGATGGGCTGGACCAGGAGGGTTCTTAAGAACAATCAGAAAAACTGTATGGTCCAATAATTTGTCCATAGCTTTATTCTGAAAAGTAAACAGGAATCTCCATCATTTATAATTAACATTTCTCTCTGAAGGGATAATCAAGCCCTCCAACAAGGTAAAGATGCATGCAATGTAATTATGATGAACAATCTTTCCTACTCACATTACTTTAGTCAGTACACAAACAATACCAAGCAATTAACGCTTCAAATGAATTATAGAGGAGAAAAACTGGTGGCAAAAAATAATATGCTTTTTATTCAAACCATGAAAGGCTGAAATGTATCTAGGGAAAATACTATTAAACAGCACATAAAAAAATCACATAAATAGTGTATACAGAATCAATTGCCAAAATTCTTTTACCTAGAAATGCAAATGCAAATCTGTCCTAAGATAAAGGAGAAATATTTGAAAACTTTTAATTAAAAGATATTTAGAAATTATTCTGAGAATCATTATTTGGAAGAAAGTGATAAATTGCAAGTAAAAATGATGTATAATAAGACATTAATTTAGTTTTGTGGAGAGTCATAATTATGACATTAAAATAAGTTAGAAAAAGAGCTAATTATATTTATACTTATCCAGGAGAAACTTGGAAGTAGTTGAGGACTGTGGACAATTTCTTGGTCAATGTTCATCACCATATTCTTTCCTGTGATTCAATGAAACCTACCCTGAGTGATTTCCTTATTCAGAATTTTTCCATCATAACTGACTTCTCTTCATGTAGCATTATCTGATTTCTTGCCAAAGTCACTGCTTCTCTCTCCTTGAAGAATCTTTTATCACCCCACCTGCTTATCTTATACCCTACCATCTGCACTCAATTCCCTGCTTTGTCCTCTGTTTCTTTGCAAAATATCTAAGCAACTATATATTTTGTGTATTTATACATATATCAACTACTGTAGCCTTTCTTCTTCTCCACCTCCCTTGCTTTTGCAAAGAATCTTTCCTTCCTCCCCCTACAATAAAGATTTTGTGATTACTTTTCAGCCAAGATCAACTGTTGACACAAGCAAGATAAGTAGGTACCCAGATAGATTTCCTGTCAAGGGTAACAAAATGTTTAAAGTGGTACCCAGTTTACTCCAGAGCACAGGAATACTCATTTTTTTCCTAAAATAGATCCTGAGGAAAACGTTATAGGCTGTGAATAATGGCCTCTGCAATTACAGGAGAGCTCTCACTTTTTGCAATAGCCTCAGTAAGAATGACAAACCTAGAAATTCCCCCTTGCTTGGCTTTGTATCTCTAATGTACGTTTTGCATCCCAAGGTGAATGCAGAGGCTCTGGGAAGAAACACATCTTGAAAAAAACTCTTCATTTTGTCCAGACTTCACCTAAAGGTATTGAGACCATTGGCATTTGAATAACCTGCTTTTATTCACATTGGTGTAAAAAAGGACCTTCACAAACTTGCAGTAGGATTGCTGCTTTCACCTTTGGTGCTCAAAGAAAGCTGGAAAATACCAGATATTTGTAAGGCACCCACATGCGTAATAATGAAAAGTAAGACAAAGTTAATGTTCTACTTGATTGATCTCTTTGATCTGTCATTGCCTATAGTAAACACTTCTCTAAAATGTTTTCATATTTTTCCAACATTGCTCCAACATTTTAATTCAGACAGTAGTTTCAATTTTTTATCCTATTATATATGATGCTGTGAGATTTCAGTGGGTGTTTCTTTAAGCGAGCTCGAGGTTCTGCAGAAGGACATCTTTCATTACTGGAAGTTTATGCCAACACATCCTTTCATTTATAGTAACACTTCCTAAAACAGAATCAAGGATTTTTGTGAAGACAATGAGCATTAACACTATCAAAAAAATAAAGGAAATTTCAGAATATAGATGCTCGTGACATACAATGATATTAGCTCCTGAATCAAGAGGAACATTGGTGTTGATAAGACCCATCACTCTATTACATCTTAGAGATAATTCATTTTTGGGGTTTTGATAGCATAAATCTCCAAAACCTTATCAAACAAACCTGAGTAAAAGTTGAGCTTCTAGGTGTATTCTGGCTGCTAGAAATGAACAAGTACCTTTCAATGTTTGCTAAAGTGTCCTCTAAATTTTTCAAGAAATAAAAGACTGAAAACTCAAAAGGCAGTCTAATCTCAACTGGTCTTTCAAAGTTTGCAAGGTGGTTTAGCAGTTAGTGACTTCTGATGCAGAAATAATTCTTTTCAGTTACAGTACTTGATTCCAGAGCATTGAGTGATCACAGAATTTTATACCTGCAAGTCTGGCTGCCGAAGAACTTAAATGATGCTTCTACAAATTGAACCTTAATAAATCTTCGCAACAATTGTACTCTCTTGTTTTGACGATTACAAAAGGTAGTTTAAACATGAAATATTTTATTCCCAGATACATGCATTAATACATCTCATAGTTCCTCTCCTGAAGGTGTGGTTCACAGATTTGTTACCAAGACAGTAAACAACTTCATCTAGGAGCTCAGGACTAATCATGTAGTATTAATTATGATGGTTAGATTATTGTTTTCTTCTTAGGGATGAAAATAAATCTGATTTTCCCTAATAGCCAAGAGATAAAACCAGGTGAAGGGTGATTCATCTGACTTATCCTGAACAATGGATTTTTGGAATAACATGAGCTATCTCCTGGAAATGCTTTTTACTCTTTTCTGAGTAAATGACTAGTACAGCAATAAAGATATCTTGTCCTGCCTTTTGGATATCTAATATTGAAACTCTTGAATCTGAGCAGGTAAAATTGGTTTTGTGTTTCAGATGCAGGTTCCAAAGCTTCTTTCAAGCAATACTTCCCATAATGCAATTATGCCATTCATGAGAAAGACCATTGAGCTGCCTACTCAGAAGTCCCACAGCACTGATCCCATGTTTACAGCCTTTTTTGCCTTCAGGGAGCTTCTTGTTTGGACAGACACTGAGAATGGCTTTAAAATATTACCCTGTTACGTCCAAAGACTTGCAATAGGAAATTGAAAATTAAAATTATGCTTTTTTTCTTAAACATTCTATTTTTAATTTTTTTTAAGTTAGTCTCTGATACTGGAGACTCCACTAATCATCTCTTTAATGTAAATAAAGCTCTTCAGGCTTGTTTATAAGCCGTGAAGAAACATAAACCAAGACAAATTCCTTTTTCCCTGGAAATAATCCTGAAAATATGAGAAGCTGTGAGAAGTTTTTCTGTCTGAAGTATTTCAGAACTGAAACAATTTATCTCCACAGCTATCAAGTCTCATGGCTTCATGACTTTAAAGAAGAAAAAGCAGTAAATGCTGTGCTTTTTACCTTAGGTGATACGATACATCACCTGGCATAGTACTTGAAGTTAGCCTCAAAGCAAAACTATCTTACTTTATCCTCACTGTATTTTTACCTTTGGAAGGCTAATACATTTAACTGGGCTAAGATAAAACAGTTAAAAAATAAATAGCTTTTAGAGCCCCAAAACCCCATTGTCACAGCAGAGCCTGATCTGGTTTAACTTTGTGGCAGAGGAAGGGTGGTGACCATGTCAGAAGCATCCACCCTGTGTATATGAATCAAACCTTCCCCTTTAGGAAGCCACACAGTAAAACTAGGCCATTTTCCTCTGTGATGTGTTGGGCTCTACAAAAACTTAATTTTCCATAATTCTAATAGCTTAAATATTGGCAATGGGACTATTAATAGTAATTTAGTTTTTTACTCTCCCTCTAAATTTAATCTTCCATCCGTAAATGCATCCAGAAGGGAAGTTTAGTAGTCAGTTGCTGAAATTGTTATATTTTCCTTCTTGAGGGATGGAGTTGTAATGTCTCAACTCACTCAGTTCAAGGATGAACAAACCCAGAGGTCTAAAGCAGAATTTTACATAATGGATCTAAGTTTGTTAGGAGGGCATCAAAACATATAAAGTGATTCCTAACCAGGGCACAGAATGTAACAGCAGAAACACAGCCTCTCTAGTCAGACATATCATTTCCATAAAATTATATTTATTCATACATGCACAGATAAATTACGTCAAAGCAAAATTTGTGATGGGAGACTTGGTGAATTCTGTAGCCTAATACTATTCAAAAATAAAGTTCATCAGCTTTTAAGAAGTTATTAATGAACAAAATTTTCTGCAAACCTCAACCATGAAATCACACAGCTGCAGTTGGTCATAAATGAATAATATTGCAAGAAACACCAAACATACAGAGGGAATTGAAAAGATTCGACCAACAAAGTCACTGAATAATGTGCATTACTAAACCCCCTCTAAATAAGGCAAGTCACATCCCCAGAAAGAGAAACTCGAACCTCATTAAGCAAGTATAAAACTGTCTGAAGTGATGGAAAACCACTTTGTACTCCACCTAATAACACAACCAGAATCCATTTTGAAGGAAAATTGAGGCAAAAAACCTCTGTACAAATCAGGGAGACTGCAAACAAACAAAGCATTAAAGTAAAATTGCCCAAAAGAAGACAACAATAAGAATCTGTAATACCCTGAATAGAACACAAGAAGGCACTTAAAGAGGCATTCAGAACTAATGGTGAAATTAACTCGATAAAGGCATATGCATCCAAAGAGTCCCTGAAGCAATCTATACCCAGCAACTACAGCTTCAGAGAAGTTGCATTTGAACAATTAACTCCCCATTACCATGCAATAACAGCAATGTTCAGAGGCTTTATAAAAGCAAGACACAAAACTTGGCAGTTGAACTGCAATGAGAACCCAAATGATAAAAGTTGAAAGCGAGAATGAGAAGTAAGAACACATTGAAATAGTTGGGTTTTTTTGCACTGCCAGTTGGAAGAATAGCTGGGGAAGAAGGTATCCTCTCAAATTCATTCTGTGAAGGTTTTGATGTTTATATAATTTGTTCTTAAGATGTGAGCATCAAGACAGATAGAACTCTTTAAACACTCATTTCTATCATTGTTTGCAAGTGATTCAGGAACCTCCATGTGTTTGCAGCAGTCACTGTGTTGAAGATAGGAACTGTTTAGTTTGGCAAAGAGGAGGCTCAGGGGTGACCTCGCCACTCCCTCCAACTGCCTGAAAGGAGGTAGTAGCCAGGTGGAAGTCAGCCTCTTCTCCCAGGTAACTGGGGATAGAACAAGAAGACATAGTCTTAAGATGCACCAGGGGAAGTTGGGGTTGATATTTGAAATTATTCTTCATGGAAATGTGATTACATATTGGAATGGACTACCCAGGGAGGTGGTGGAGTCATATCCCTGGAGGTGTTTCAGGAAAGACTGGACATGACACTTGAACCTAATTGATTCTGTGATTCTGTATTTTAATAAAATACAGTGGATGCTATCTTTTTTGATACTTAAAATACACAGAAATAATGGATATCAGCTTTATAACTGAGATAATTTCTTCCTTCTTGAGAATATATCTCACCTGCTCTGACTACTACTTTCAGTTTAGTAACTGAAGACAAGAGGAGACTGACTAGCAGATTACTAATAATGTGTTGCTAAAGGTTTCTTTTCCAAAGCTTTTGTCCAGACCAAGAAGAATGTCATGCATTTGAGTAATTATTATTTAGAGTTCCTGTCTGTCCCAATAGTTTTCACTAGTGTTTCTTCTAAATGTCAGCAAGTCCCAGCCTTATGTACTAGAAAAGCATTGTTGCCTCTGTAACAACATTCCATGTACTAGTCTTACGCTCTTGGTACACAGCTTGGGTTAGAAATAAATAACCTTCACAAGAAAAAATAAAACAGTAAGGTTCTGAGTTTAGTTTCTCATAAAGCTCAAGAATTATGGTATTTGATTAGAATTTTAGTTTTATTATATTAATTGCCCTCTTCCTTATACAATGAAAGAGAATTCTTTGAGCACAAGCATCACAAAACAGACATCCACATGAAAACAATTTTTTTGAGAAACACTCTGACTAGGTCAAAATCATGTTTTAAAAGAGGACTTGCCTGTCTTCTTCATAGTTAATGAAGTTTCATAGATATTCTAACAGTTTTAGGACCTGATAGGAGATAAATGTTTTCCATATAGGTCTATTCTTTTAAAAATAAGTGTTGTTTGAGCATTTGTTTCTGCCACCATATGCAGGACACTTTATCTTTTGAACAAAAGCCCATTGAGTTACAGAAATACCATCTATTCATAGATGAGTATAAAATTTCAGTATTGATTCTTTGGTAGAGTCTTTAATTGTATTTCTCATTTTCCTTTATTATAAAAGTCAGGATTTATCCTGTTAATTTTCTAACTTCTCCAGCAAGAAACTGCAATGTTCTTTCATGTAAGAAGAGGGTTGAAAGAAAAGGCAGCCAGGAAACACTTCACCGGTCTTTGGTACATCATAACAGAGAGGATGTTATCATTAGATAAATCCCTGGCAGCACCACACCTTTAGATTTAGACTGATAAGGAAACCTATGAAACTAGTAAGATATTATATGACAAAAAAACCATGGTTTGGTTATTTATACTGTGCAAAGGAATGTCTATTTCTACTGACAGTAAAATTCCTCATTCTCGTTAGATGCTGGTTATGAATACAGGGAGGTAGGAATGGAGGATATTAATGTTCTGTGGTCATGGCATATATTTCTCTTGTAGGAGATTAAGAGCCACTTAACAACTGCAAGTCACATATAAGAAGACCTGATAATAAACTTAATCTTTATTGTCCCTTCTTAAAGTTAGCAGCTTATAGTTTGAATTAGTGTGCCTTTCACATTCACTTTTTTTTAAATAAAATTCTGCTCAAAGTAATCTTTCCATGCACACATTTCATCTTCCAGTTTATGTATCTAGTGTTGCATGCTATTCACTGTATTTACCTAATAATGACAGAATAACTGGAATTTAAAAAAGATACTATAGACCAAATATAATTATTTTACAAAATAAAATGGAACCTGAGTTTAGTTGCAGTTGGCTAAATTTTACGTGCAGATTTGGCCTCCTCTCTTCATTGTGCTGAAGTTCAGCCTTTTGACCCTAACATTGTCACAAGCTTTGATTCCCTTTTTTTACTGCTCTTTCTAAAGTGCCCCTTTGCCATCTCCTCTTAACCTTCTGTTCTTCTTGAGTTGGAACTCATTGAGGCCTAGGAATTTTTTCTCTAAGCTGTTTATGGATATATTTTAATGGCTCAGAGTACCTGCTCAGTTAACACTGCACAGTTTTTCCTTATAGCAGATCACAGCCTTTATTGACATAATTTTTAAAAAATTAGTCAAATAAAAGACTTACAGCACTTCACCAAAGCCTGTTTAATTAAAATAACTTTGATTCAAGAAATCACACAGGTAACCTCCAACATTGTTTACTTTGCAGCTAGGAGACATTTATTTCTTTTTCTTTCTCACATTGCGTGTATGCATCCTTTCTCAGGTTCATGTGAGCCAGAAAGGTTCCACTAACTCTCTCAAGTGACCCAATTTTAGAGTTGATTTTATATCAATTTATCATTCCACTCATGCAGAGCAGGAAAAAAAAAACAAACAATGGTCTCTAAGAACTGGATGTTTTATAAGACTAGCTTTACGCTTGAGTTTGTTTCTAATTGCTTTCAACATCAAATGCAGCATAGTTTCATTACTTTAAAATCTCTAAGTGAACAGCATAGGTCAGATTAAAAACCAAACAAGACTGAACAAACACACTCTTCAACTAGTTCTACTCTGATTAAGGTAAATATCAAACTTCCATAGACGCAGAATTAAGGTACTGCTGACCCTTTATTGAAGATTCCAAAGATCTAGTGCTGGTGTTATCTTAACTCTGTGATTGAGTGTTCCCTTCCCTTCCCTTCCCTTCCCTTCCCTAGCTGGAACTCAAGTTCTGTCAGCCAGATTACCTGTAACAGCAATTTTCAGAGCTTTCATTAACAAAATAAATATTATTCATGGCAACATAAGACTTATTACTCATAGTAAAGTGAATGAGACATGAGGGAACTACATCACTGATAAATCCAACTGCAACTAGAAACTTTTCCAGGTAGGGTATCTCCATAGTGCCAAAAGAACCAAGTTATCAACTTTTAGATGAAGAGGGGAAGGGGGTAGCCTTAGATGAAGTATTCTGCTTTTTTTCTCAGACATCTAAACTTCAAAAATTGTATTTCGTGCATAAATAATTTTAATGTTATATTGAAATGAAACATTGAAAAAACATCTCTCCAAATAAAATATTTTAACTTTTCCAGAAAACAAAAGCTATTTTATAAGTATGGCATAAGATTAAATTTCTTTTAAAATTATCCTTTCTTCAGAAAACAAATAATTTACCAGATTTGTTCTGGCACAGGTTATCCAGATGATGTAGTTTCTCAAAACCATAAGGCCATAGGGGTTTTTTTGTGTCTCCTGGGAAAAAAAAACATTCCCTCAGGAATGAATATTCACAAAAAGTGGTGCTGAGGCCACAGGAGACATAAAAAAGACAATGAACACAAAAGAAACCAAAACTGAATCTAGAGCAGAAGCAGAATGTTGTTTGAAGATTGTTAAACTGAACTAACGAAGAGGTTTGTGCTGGTTAGAGTGAGGCAAATACTGACTGCGGTCTCCAGAAGCAGCCACCACATGCAGACAGCAGCCTTGTCGCAGAAGCATTCTTGCTGCAGCCATCCAGGAGGGACACTGAAGGCTTGGTATATTAACAAAGATGCTAGAATATGATCTGAACACATTTTATCACTTATAACTAGGGATATGTAATATTTTTGTAATGTGTCTTTCCAACCACTATGGACTATTGACTTGACTGGGATTTCATCAGGCTAGCCATGAATTTTTTTACCCATATATGTAATGTCCTTTAGACATATTTATCTGTGTTCTCAGGTCTTAGGTTTGTCTTTTCAAAGTACACGGGTTTCTAATGCTTCAGAAACACTTTGTTAAAAGATTTCTGGCCCTGTATGTTAAAATGCTAGCTTTTACTTTATTCATTTTAAATCTGAAAGACAATTTTTCAACACGAATTATAATCTTCAAGGTGTTACCAGCAAACAGTGCTGTCAACAGAAAAAGAGAAAGAATTTGCTTTTGCTTTTTTCCCTCAGGAAGAGCAAAGCCTCTTAGGTTAAAATATACTATTTTTTTCTCATAAAAGCAGAGCAGATCTCTGTGACTGGTAGATAGGGTGAAGAGAGTGGGAAAAGAGATGTATTAACATGGGAATCTCAATTGCTGTTCAATGAGGGCACTCTGAAAAATTTCTTAATTAAAATTAAAGTTCCTAAGGAAATTGATACATGGGAAACATAAGCGTTTGGTGTTGTTTAAACTTGAAGTACACCATGAACTTTAAATTATGTGTCTACTTCAGTTGCTCTGAGTGACCAAAAGCATTTTTTCGAAAAAACAAACCAAACCAAAAGTCCTGGTGACTTACATTCATCTTTCTTGTTTTCTGTTTATTTTTCACTGTGAAACCCATGATCTGAAGCTGATAAAAGGGTAACCCAAAACTCTTGTTTTGTGAGTCTGGATATAGTAAAGATGCAAGTAATGAATTGAGAATGGTTTTCTTTGTTCCCCTCCAGAACTGCTACACTTAGAATTGGAAGCTTCTCTACTCATTTCTCTAAATCCTGATTTACCTTCCAGAAAAACACCTTGGTTGGCTTCCCACTTTTTTTGTATCTAAAGCTGAGTGTGGCATATTTTAAGAGGGTAAGAGATAAGGTAAGGGGACAATATGAAAAGCAAGTTAAAACTTTATTATATATGGGACCTTGTCTGCTTCAACAGAAATGCTAGTGATAAAAATATCTCCTTTAGGGAACAGAATGATTTAAAGGAAAGTTCTTGTTATGAAAAGGAAGGCAGCATGAGGAATAATATGAAACCAAATTCATGGAATGAAAGCCCTGGCCTCATTCTGATTCCGTTTTTGAGGGAAAAAGAAAGCCTAAGAATTAAAAAATAACATCAAGAACTGTGCAAATACTTTCTAAGAAACAATATTTATAGCATTTGTGTGGGAAAGTAAGAATATCAAACAATAATATTGTTGAGGACATTGTGCAAATTTTCCCTCTTTAAGCCACAAATAATGAGTTACTGACTAGCCAAAAATAGTGAGTTTTGCAGATTGTTCTTATTAGAAGCTGGAATTCATAACAGTAAGGTCAGGTGACCTTGATAAGTATAACTAAAAGGGAGGAATCAAAGAAGCAAGAGCAACTTTCTTGCTTCACCTTGCTTTGCAAACATGCTTCCCCCAGTCCCATACTCTGGCTTTTATTTTGATGATTTTGAGCCATGGTGGAGCCTTCTCCTGTGTTTTTTACCAGATTTATTTCTTTGTTTTTCCTTCCTCTGTCTCTCCCTTTCACACTCTCTGTCCTAAAACTATGCTCAGCACAGTCTCCAGAACTCATCACATAATTTTTCAAGCATCTGTGCATATCATTTTGGGATAGAAACTTTGTCAATTAAGCCTAGAAATGTTTACAGGATTGTGCATATTGCATACATAACACTATGACGTTTTGCATGATCTTGGTTAGTTGCCAGATGCCCACCTAGTCACTCTCTAGCTCTTTTTCTTCACTAGGACAGAGGTAAAAAAAGGGAAAGCTTCTGAGTTGAGATAAAGACAAGGAGATCAATTGTCAATTAGTGTCACTGGTATCCACCCCCCCATACTGTGCTGAGTGGTGCAAAGGGGATGGGAAATGGGGGATTACAACCCATAATAACTTCTCTCAGTCAGTGAAGATAGCAAAGAAAGGAGTGATGGAGACAGGGGGATTGTATTTTGGTTTGGGGTTTTTTTGTTTATATATTTTAACCAGGAGTCACTGATGCCTTTTAGCTAATAACAGTGCAGGAGTATTGGTATTTACTCACCCAGGATGATGGATTTTCAGCAAGGTGACGGATGAAGCTGATTTTGTTGTAGTCAACACAAAATACACCACCAACAATAAATTCAGCCTGTTCCATTTTAATAATGTAAACACTAATTATCAGGCTCTCAGAAGAGCTAAATTGTATTTACTGATGACCTTGTTCCTGTTTATAGACTCAGTGGCCTGGAGGCAGAAACTGTGAGAGGAGGAAAGCTGCAAGAAAGGTGGACGGAATGATAAAGCAAACAAGAAGCACAACTTCCCCCAAGCTAGATGAATCTATTAACATTTGTATAATTTCCATATGTCTTCTTAAAAAGTTTACTACAATTTCCCATAACAGCACTGTCTGCAATACTTGACATTTCAGTTGTGAGGCTCAGCTCTCGGCAGTGAATTATTGTAACTTACATCTACCCTGGTCAAGCCCTCTTCCTGTCTCTGTGACTATCCATATTTTTCAGCAGTTGTCTTATTTTGGATGCTGTCCAATCTTTTCTACAAGCAGACTTTTCACCATAGGGACACTTACAAGGGTCTACATCTGGTGGATTTCTGATATCTGTCTTTGTCTTTTTTCTTGAGAAGCAATTGTCAGAATACTTAAAACATTCTGAAATACAGAGCACTGTCTTGAGGCAGCCAGAGAAAGAAATACTAGGAGAATTTTCATCGGCTTGGTCCTCTGGAGCTGGGATTCCAGGGAAAGGAAAAGGTCAACAACTTATTTACTGTCAGGTCCACTAATTCTTCATCCTTGTATAATGAAGCTGAGAATGGGAAAAGTAAAGTCCAGCAGTTTAACACATCAGAGGCAGGTAAACTCCAAAGTGAAAAAGGCTATTTGGTCTAAGAGATTTGTGCAAGCAATTAACTTATTTCACAACTCGAAGCTGGAACATGACAACTTTGAACTGATTCTTACTAATTGATGGCTGTAGATTGTAGATGATTTGCTGAGCACTTCCTTTCTACAACTACCTGAAAGGAGGTTGTAGCAAGGCGGGGGTCAGCCTCTTCTCCCAGGCAATCAGTGACAGCACAAGAGGAAATGGCCTCAAGCTGAGCCAGGGGAGGTTCAGGCTGGACATCAGGGGAAATTTCCTCATAGGAAGGGTTGTTAAATATTGCAATGGAATGCCCAGGGAGGTGTTTAAGAAACAATTGGATGTAGGACTTAGTGCTATGGTCTGATTGAGAAGGTGGTGATCACTTAAAGGCTGGACTCAATGATCTCAGAGATCTTTTCCAGCCTAAATGATTCTGTGATTCTGTAAAATAATGCAATATCTTATCTGGATCCATTTTTCAGCTCTTAACTGGGGTAAACTTCTCTGGAAAACCCTTGCAGCCTCTACATCTTATAACATTATAGCATGCNCCTCTTAGTGGAAACTAGGTTTTATAAAATTTATTATGACAGAAAAGTGATGAACAGATAATTTTTGAAATTTATTTGTAGGCTTAATTAATCTACTTCTTTTAGCTTCTGTTTTGCTGTTCCATCTCAGCTAACAAGCAAAACCTCCTGTGGTTAAATAACATTTGTGTGCTCCTGCTATCAATCTAATACACCAAGCCACACAGAGCTCTCTATCTGCAGCAAAACTCCCACTGATACCAATAACCCAGAATCTGTAAACACAGTATCAAGGATAAATTCTGCATGTACATTTAGTTTCACCACACATTTTGTTATAGATATTAAAATGCTATATTTCTACTTTATGTTTTTGCTGCCTTTTTCTAGCTCAAACTAGTAGTGAATAAAGCACTAACACAGAAAAAGTTTTGACACAGAGAAATAATTCTGGGACTTATATAAATTTTCTAGTGCTTTAATACTGTATTGGGATAATTGCTTTCTTGATTCCCACTCCTTATATATGATTGACAGAAATATTATGATGTTATTCTATCCATATATTACCTTTTTTAATAACTATTGCAGGGAATATGTAGGCATATAGGTAAATTACAGTGATTACAGGGTGCTAGGATTTCATCTGCCATCCATTTAGCTGATCTAAACAGCCATCTCTGTTTTATTGATTAATTTATGACAAGTAAATACAAATCTGTAATCTAGCACAATTTATTTAGGGTTCCTATGGCCAGAATGTCTAAAATAGGCAACACATATTGTTCATAAAATAATAAAGATTAAGTTTATTCTTATGGATATATGTTTGGATTGTTGTCCAAAGCACCTCTGAGAAAAGATGAACAAGCCTTATTGATAGGAAAACCTATATAAAAAGTGTCCAGTATTCTCTGCTCTTAGTAGGAAGTGAAATGACATCTGATCATTGCTGAATTTGACACACCGCTTCATTTTGGTAATGCCTGCATTAAGGTAATTTAACTCCTAGGTAAAATAGAAAGGTTTGTTTGATTATTTATTTCAGACAAGTACTATTTCTGATTGTTACCTTGAATGCAGTAACAAAATTACATGGACAAAACTGAGGTATGTTGATTTGCAGAGGTATTTTGATTATGTACCTGATCTGAAATAAAATATTTGCTGTTCAGACTTTTTACAGAGGACTAGCTCAACCAAGTACTTCAATTTCCACATTTCTGAGTAGTAAATCTACCAGATCTATATATATCTATATCTACCTCTACTAAAAGTAAATTTTCAAGAGCAGTGATCAAAAAAGGTCTTTTAAAAACATCTAGGGTTTTTTTTTCCCAAAACTTTTTTTCTATCTGGAATAATCAACATAGTTTCTAGAATTTCCTCAGTTAGATTAGATTAGTCATTATTGGTTTAGCTTAGCGTTTTTTCTTTCAAGTGTTATGACCTCATGTAATTGCCGTCCCCCATTTTCTAAGCACTTTGTCTTTCATAAGGTTGTTTTTTGGGGTTTTTTTGAGTAGGAGAAAAAAACCTGAAATGATTAGACTTTTAAAAATATTAGAATATATAANGGTTCAGGCTGGACATCAGGGGAAATTTCCTCATAGGAAGGGTTGTTAAATATTGCAATGGAATGCCCAGGGAGGTGTTTAAGAAACAATTGGATGTAGGACTTAGTGCTATGGTCTGATTGAGAAGGTGGTGATCACTTAAAGGCTGGACTCAATGATCTCAGAGATCTTTTCCAGCCTAAATGATTCTGTGATTCTGTAAAATAATGCAATATCTTATCTGGATCCATTTTTCAGCTCTTAACTGGGGTAAACTTCTCTGGAAAACCCTTGCAGCCTCTACATCTTATAACATTATAGCATGCATGTGCAATTTTTTGTCATGCATCTTTCATTGTTTATTACAAAATAATAGTGAGGAATTTATTCAGTTCACAGGAATTATTGACGTATGTTTTCCTCTAGGCTGGTTGGCAAAAGAATACACCACAA
>VZTX01009479.1:190763-263066 GCA_013400915.1 Pardalotus punctatus
TTGATAGGAAAACCTATATAAAAAGTGTCCAGTATTCTCTGCTCTTAGTAGGAAGTGAAATGACATCTGATCATTGCTGAATTTGACACACCGCTTCATTTTGGTAATGCCTGCATTAAGGTAATTTAACTCCTAGGTAAAATAGAAAGGTTTGTTTGATTATTTATTTCAGACAAGTACTATTTCTGATTGTTACCTTGAATGCAGTAACAAAATTACATGGACAAAACTGAGGTATGTTGATTTGCAGAGGTATTTTGATTATGTACCTGATCTGAAATAAAATATTTGCTGTTCAGACTTTTTACAGAGGACTAGCTCAACCAAGTACTTCAATTTCCACATTTCTGAGTAGTAAATCTACCAGATCTATATATATCTATATCTACCTCTACTAAAAGTAAATTTTCAAGAGCAGTGATCAAAAAAGGTCTTTTAAAAACATCTAGGGTTTTTTTTTCCCAAAACTTTTTTTCTATCTGGAATAATCAACATAGTTTCTAGAATTTCCTCAGTTAGATTAGATTAGTCATTATTGGTTTAGCTTAGCGTTTTTTCTTTCAAGTGTTATGACCTCATGTAATTGCCGTCCCCCATTTTCTAAGCACTTTGTCTTTCATAAGGTTGTTTTTTGGGGTTTTTTTGAGTAGGAGAAAAAAAACTGAAATGATTAGACTTTTTAAAATATTAGAATATATAAATATTTTAATATTAAAATATTTAAATATTAGAATATTTAAAATTTATTTAAAATATAAATATTAGATTTCTTGCTCATGTTATGTCCTTCTCTGAAGCCTTTTTTTGACATATGATTGATTAGTTCTACTGTGATGTGTGACAGACAGTGGACAAGATAAAGAGATTGGGTAGAGACTGAAGAGAGTTGAGAGAGAGAGAGAGAGAGAGAGAGAGAGAGAGAGAGAGAGAGAAGTGATCCCCTTGTCCCTGGCCAAGATATTTAATTTCATTTCTTTGAATGAGTTCAGGAATTAGTGGTAACTAAGAACTATGTATGGATGTTCAAGAAGGAGAATGGAAGCAGCTGTAGACAATATTAAATCTTTGCCCAGAAGTAGCTACAGACAGGATTAAAGTTTTGCCCAGAACTTTAACTAGTGTTGAACTGGAAAATAATTGCCCTTTGGCTGAAACTGTAGCAGAAATCTTCTGATCCAATGCAAGAAGGAATATGTCTATAATAAAATAAGGATAAGGAATATTTTTCCCAGTTGGGACATCTTTACTGGACAAGATTGTAATATGGTGCCTTCAACAAGAGTTAAGTCCCTACTGGAAGAATTAAAAGAGCATGCAAAAGTTATTTCCTGCACTGCACAGATGCAGCATATGCCAGAGTATAAAAAAGTCCTCATGCTGCTTCCATCCTACTTCCCAGACCTGAGGGCTTGATTCAAGGCAGGATGAGAGGATAATTCTTCCTCTAAGTTCTTTCATTTCCTCGTATCTCTGCAGGGACTTCCAATAAAAGAGTCAAATTATTGTAGTGTTTTCTGTGAAGTGGAAACCTCTCTTGTGCCTACCTACTAGGAGACACAGCAATCAATTCAGCTCACTAAGAGGAGCGAACTGCAGAGCAGCTGTCCAACAGAAACCAATTAACTCCGAGAAGGAGAGGCAGCTCCCACAGCTCAATACTACTTCTTGAGTGTTTTGTCTCCTTAGAAATGTACAGGAAGGTAACAAATTTAAGTAAAACAAAAGTAAACCAAAAAAGCTCTCACAGCTGAAAGCTCTAAGTTCTAAATAATGGGCTCCTGATCTCCTATTTTGTTTACCAAACATGTCACTACAATTCATACCGATATCTAGGTATGCAACATAGCAACAGCATTTCTGTGCAATCAATTGGCCCCAAATCTAAGCAGTGGCTGCCAGCTGTTGGCAAGTAACATCTGCAGGGGATGGAAACACAACTGATTTGTTGTCACAGCGTATTTGTTGCTTGCTAGCAGTCTGGGTCTAGAATGTCGCAGAGAAACAGCTGAGGCTCATTCAGTCTGAGAGCTATTATCCTTTTTTTCTCCTCCATACAGAGACAAATGATGCTATTGGGGAGACCTTTAGCATATCATGAATGATACCAAGGCCCTTGGGGTGATAATGAAGAGCATGAGAATGCAGACAGTGTTCTTGGTCTTGCTGGTAGAGGGGAAAAGCCTTGTTAAAAGTGAACTGCAGGAAAACCCTGGCTGCATGGCTGGTGCTGAAGCAGGATTTCATATTTTAAGAGCATGGAATCATTAATTAAAAATAAAGATTTCTGTAGAGAAAAAGGCATGAGGAAGATGCAAAATGGGTCAAGGCCCTTTTTTTTGTTTTGTTTTTTTTTTTGTCAGCAGACTTACTTACCCAGTGAGGAAGGCTTTAAATCAGATTAATTTGAGGATGTAACAGTAACCCAAGAGACATGGAGACAACAAAAGTAAGAAGGTCCTCCCCAGGGCTCAGCATAATTTAGAAAGTTCTTCTGCTCCTGCTGTGAAAGCTTCATGCCTAAGGGGCTATCACATTTGCCCATATGCAAAGTCATGAAGCTAGGGAAACAACAAGAAGAACTTAGAAGTCTGTGCACAGTTCCAGAGCTATTATCTTACGGAGATTAAAAAGAGATGATGGAACAGCACTATCCCTTGGACTTGAGTTGCACAAGGAGAGGCTTAGATTGGATTTTTGGAAAAAAAATCTTCACAGAAAGAGTTATCAAGCACTAAATCAGGCTACCCAGAGAAGTGTCTGGGTCATCATCCCTAGAGTTATATGACAGAAGTGTAAATGTGGCACTTTGGGACATGGTATAGTGGTGGATGTGGCAGTACTGGGTTAACAGTTGGACTTGATGATCCTAAAGGTCTTTTCCAAACTAAGTGATTCTAAAATTCTGTGAAGGGAGATTTCCATAATTTGATTCAAGCTTTTTAGGAAAGATAAGGAAGATAGGATGTAAAGGTTACACTCCAGGCAAAGGATGGGTTTGACTGTGTGCAGACAAGTAAAGTCAGCAGAGATCTTCTGGCTAGGGATCAAAAAGCAGATGAAAACAGTAGACATCATGGTAGGTGTTATGGATCAAGAAGGAAGCAGACAAATCTCATTACAACTGGAGGAAGCATCATAATTACAGGCACTGGAATGGGTAGGGGACTTTACACTGCTAATGTTTGAAAGGGAAACATAGTAATGTCATTCAGATTTCTGGAGTATGTCGATGAAGCAGGAAATCAATGAGCCAACTGCTTCCTGCTGGTTACTATGAGTTAGAAAGAACAGTCAGAGCTGTGAAGGCTGAATTCAGCACTGGCAGAAGAAAATTCAAGACTGTGAAGTTTAAAACCCTGAGAGAAGTGATGAAGACTAATAGTAGAATTACAGCCTTGGACTTGAGGAGAACAGATATTGGCTTGTTAAGAATCTGCTTGGCAGGATCCTGTAGCAGACTGCCCTGAAGGGCAAAGAGGCCCAGGAGAACTACTTGACAGTCAAACCAACCTCCTGACACACAAGAACCGTCTGCTTCAACTTGAAGACAGTTACAGTCATGGCAGAAGGCCAGCACTGATGAACAAAGAGCTCCTGACTGAGCTTAAATCAAAAAAGAGAGTGTGCGGAAGGTAGAAGGAGGGATGAGCTACTGAGGAATAACACAGGGACAGTTGCCTGAGCGTGTAGGATTGGAGTGAGGAAAGACAAATCTCAGAGTTTCAACTCACACAGGATATGAAGGACAGTGAGGGTTTCTAAAATAGACTGTAAGCAAAGAGAAAGATAAGGAAAATGTAGTCCCACTGTTCATTGGCGTCAGACACTCAGTGATAAAATATAAGAAAACCTGATTAATTCAATGTGGAGTTTTTCCTCTAATTTTACTGGTAAGTTTGGGCCTAGGGTCGTTAGGACTAGAGATAGAATCTGTGAGTGCAAAGCATTTAATCACAGTGGAGAAAGAAAAAGTTAGCAATTATTTGCAGAAATTTCACATAATGAAGTGCATTGGATCAGATGGGATATACCTGAGGGTGTTGATGAAGCTGATTGATGTCGATTGTAAGACCACTCCGAATTAACTTTGAAAGGTCATGGCAATCAGATGAGGTTAATGGCTGCTTGTAAATCTTGTGTCTATCTTCAATCAAGGCAAAAAAGAGGGAACTGTGGACTGGACAGCTTCAGCCCCATTCCTGGAAAGACTATGGAATAAATCCTCTATGAAGCCAGCTAAATTATTTATATTAATGATAAAGTACATGAAAAGCCACAATAGAGTACACGAACAATTGTAGACAATGAGCCTGATCTGACAATGACATTCTGTGTCTGAACAACTTAAAAGCTTTTGATAGAGCTAGTTGGTGAACAGAAAAAAAACAATGCATGTGGGTACCTGGCTGTGAAGCCAGTTACTAGGGGCAGTCTTCCTTGGCTGGTACCAGGGTCAACACTGCCAGTGTCTTTAATTTAAATTGAAAATTTAAAATATTTTATAAAACTGAATGAAGATACAAAACAAATAAATAAATATGTATACATTATATATATATAGCAGTTGGTAAAAACAGAAATATTACTAAAATATTGTGCTGCTCATACAATGCCACTTTTACTTGCAGCTCGATAATCTGTGGCAACTGAATGGGCTTTGCCAGTAAAATAAGTCTTTCATCTTATGCTAGCTCTGTTAGCTGAATTTTATTTAGCCATTACAGTATCAATTAGAGGCATTCCTTATTCAAGTTCCTAAAAAATGTAAGTTAAATGTACATACATTTAGTTCAAACCATTTTATAATTTGATATTTTAAACCCCTTCAATTTACCCAGAAGTCCCCAAATGGGAAATTTAACAATAGCAGAACCAAGATTTTCCCACCATCTGAAGAGACTGAGGAGTCAGGATTCCACCTCTCCCCTCTCCCTTGCTTGTTATTAATGTTGCCTATACTCTCTAATTGTATCTATTGACACCCTTGGATGCAGTACTCAGCAACCTCATATGGTAAAATGTGTCCCTGCCCATGGCAAGGGGGTTGTAATTTGATGACCTTTAAGGTCCCTTCCAACCCAAGCCATTCTATGACTCCAGGATTCTATGGTTTCTATTGGCTATTGATAATAAAGGTTACAATTAATTATTCTGAAATGTAGCTTTTCTGTATAAATATTTACAAACACCTATCATTTATTAAAAACTTGCGGTAGGTGTGACAGAATATTGTGGAGGAAGCACACGAATGATGTTTCTTAAAAAACATTCTAGAAAAGTATGAAATTCAAGTACAGAAGGAATACCTGATGAAATAAAAATTCTGGAAAAAGTATATTAACTAACATGCTGATAATTTTTGAAGGCACTGAGTTGTTAATACCTACCCATGTGAAACAGTGTAGAAGTTTGATGGAGAAGAGAAACTCACCAGTCAGTTTTACAAGCCTCACTTGTAGCTTCATTCAGAAGTTATTAATTGCTTCCCATTTTAAAATGTCATTCCTTTTGAAATCAAGGCTGCCCAACCTTTAATCTAATCTTTCATTTCTATAAAGAAAAATCAGGTACAACTGTAAAACTATTTTTAGAGTAACTAAAATGGTAGTGATGTTATGCTTGTTTATCTGTCTACAGGTGATTAATTACTCTTCTGAACTTTTAAGTCTTCCTGTGTCACTCATTAACAGGCCCTCAGATACTACATCTAGGAGAGAACATCAGGTAATTTAATTTGCCTCTTGCATAGCATAAACAATATTATGTGACCAATTTATTTTGTCATTGAATCTTCTAATATGTGTTTAGATAAAACTCTTCTTTCTGAGAGGAGTCAAACTGACTTGAAGGCACCAAAAATCCTCTGCTTTCTCTCATAATTTGCTACAATAACCAGTCAATCTCCCTGCTGAAAAAATTCTTTCTACCTCACAACGAGTTTGAGAGTCATAAGAATGCTATCTTGTCCTCTTCATGCATTTGGTCTTCTCTTACTCTCCCTGGGAAAAGCTTAATTAATTTTGCAAAAATGTGAAGGTCAAACTTTCATTTATAAATGATATTTAAAAGTCAGTGTAATTGGCAGCATCTTGCAGAGTGCCAGGTGGACCTCCTTTTATGTTATCTAGAGAAACATTTTCATCCCACATGCTTCTATCACTGATATAAGGGTTTTTCTCTATTATTTTTAGCTCTGTAATCTACATCTTCCAGGCTCTAAGATATCACGCAAAGAACAGATTTTTCTGGTTTACTTACTAAACTTTAAGTATGTTGCATATCACTATCTGTAAGACAAAAAAATCTGTTTGGAGGATGAAAATTCACCTAGATTGAAATGATGATATTAAAATAATTACAGTTTGAGAGTTTTGTCACTATGTAAAGCAGTTTCACTGTGAAAGCAAGCTTCCACATCTTTTTTAATGAGCATGTCCCCTTTGGTAAAACCATATCACTTCAGAGCTATTAAGCAGCCAGGGACAGAGTCCTGACAGGCATTTTCTTCTGCACCTGTGGAGAAGTCAGCCAGCAGAATGGGTAGGATAAGACTAATTACTTTTCATTAGATGCCTTTTACATTGTTTTATAAGCAGTTCTCTTCCCACTCAATGATTTGTATATTTTTAAAATTTTATTTGAAAAGCAAAGACCCACAGGTTTTGTTGAGTTTAATCCATTAGGAAATGGCATCTTAGGGCTTAACTTTGAACCTGTAATATTTTATATAATGTAGAAAAAGAAGTGCAAATTGTCATGTATACACTTTTATTGTCTTCATCTGCAACATTAATAACCTCATTCTTTCCAAAAAGTCATTTTTGTGTATTATTCCTAACAACACTATTCTCTTGACTCATGGGCTCCCAAATAAATGTCACCTCTTGTTGAAACACCTGCTGCCGAGAATGTGTTCAAGCTGTTAGGCTGCTTCTAGCCTGCAAAGGTGTTTATTATAACTGACCCTGGTTTATCTTCCTCTTTAGGAATTGCAACTTTTCTTCTTCACAGAACTTTTCACTGATACTCTTTAGAAAAAAAATCACATTTGTTTTAGATGCCTTCAACTAGGTCTAGATCACTAGATTTATCAATTAATTTAATTCATCAAATTAAATGTCAAAATAGATATAGAAAAATTACTTTCTCCTTTTTGCCATAGGTAAGATGATAATATACTGGTGACTGTGAAAAAGCTTTGGTTTTTTTTGTGGGGGGGGGCACAGGGGGAGGTAAACTTTAAGTAAAATATTGTGATGTTTTACACAAATTTAATGTGTCAAACAAAGTAGAAGTGAACACTACAGCATGAACTCTCTGGATTAGCTTGGATAAAATGGTATGTTTGGCTCCTGAGAGAGACAACATTAACAAATTGTTTTCTTGTCTTGTTGGCTTTCAAAATAAATTCACTGTAAAAGAAGCATAACAAAATAAAACCTGACCAAAGACATAGATAACAAGTGAAAATGGACACACAGGGAGCTCTACACCCACCTGCAGATATTCCATCATGTAAAAGAGTAGAACTTCACAAGTATGTTAACATCTGAAAATTCTTCACTGAACTTTAGGAAAAAATGCATCATTAGGAAAGTTTGTTAAGTTCTCTCCTTTAACAGTAAATGTTATCAGTAAAACTGTGAGTAAATTAACAACTAGCTGGCAGCTCATTACAAATCAGCACAATGATATGGCTGAGGTTACAAAAACATAAACATGACTGCATGTGATCTGTTTCTCTTCCCCTCTCCTTCATTCCCTCTGTTTCTTCTTCTTGCCTTCCTTTATACTTTCTCCTCCACTTAAATGAAAGCTTTCTGAGTCTTAAGGGATAATAATACACTTAATGATTTCAGTAAATCAGATTTTTTGCAAACCCATAAATTTCTACCACAAGTTTTAACATGCTTAATGTCAGCTTTTGATAGATATTGACAAAGAGCACAGGATAGTACATGTGCGCTTGGCAGGGGCTGAGATAGCAGAATGAGTAGTAAAGACATTTTTAAGTTACAGAGATTTTGAATACTCCCACTCCCCTTCCAAAAATCTCAACAAACAAAATGCTTTCACAGTACTCTATGTGGACACAGAGCCCAAGGGGTAGAAAGCTAGCCAAAACATTTAATTTATTATTAGTAAAATTTTGGGCTGTTTGATTTTGGGTTTTTTCATATCCACATTCCATCTAGATTGCATGAGTAAATTATGAAAATACAGAGAAATTTACTAAAGCCCACAAAATAATCAGGTTTTGGAAGAGAATTTTGTTTTGTCTTATCCAGTTACCCTCAGCACCTGTCCAATATTTTTAAGATTCTGGGCACACTCATCTTCTGAAACTAGCTCGTTTATTAGCTCACTGACTTCAGTTCCAGATGCTAAAGCTAGATGGATTTAGGGTATCTACTTAGTTCTGTTCCATGATCAATCTGTTCATCATTACAGTACTTGGAAATGAGGATTGGAAGGTGAATAAGTATTTTACTTATATGGCTAATTTGTAGATAGTTCTGCCTAATATATAACATGTAGTGAATTCGTATAAATCTTTCCCTTTTAAACAGTACATTTGTATATTTTTAGGGAAAACACACATTCAGCCATCCCTATGAGGCTTCTGCATTTTCAACAACTTCCTTCTAAAAGCTGTTACAATGACCACAAAAAGCTAATATTTTTGTTTGAGAAAATTGAACAATAGTATTTTGTACAACTTATGTGTGACATATCTAGTTGTGTGTGTGTATACAGATAGACAGCAAATCACATGAATAAAATTTTGGAAAATGAGTTACTGAAGTTTGCTGAATTACTGTGCTTTCTGTGTTTAGCATTATCTGATTTAGGTTAGTGAGAAAGTTTAAGAAGTGAAAATGCACTGAATTCCAACGAAGTTCATTGCTTTGCCACAGAGATGGCATGGTTCAGCTTCATGCATTTATACAGGAGGTTCTATTGATAACCTTCTTTCTGTCTTTGGACTTTGGTGATTAATGTTTTTTGTACTTTAATGCATAACTAAAAAAATTTAAAACTGCAAATTAACAGAATAGTTGAATTCTTGTCCCATTTATGCAGAGTGGGGGTTCAAGTGACTTATTTGAAAAGTATATCAGAGAAGACATTTTGAAAAGAATCCTTTCTTTCTCTTGCTACTCGTTCACAACCAAACGTGTCCTGAATTTTCTTTCTTTCAAATATCTTCTTTTTAAAGCACAAATTAACAAGTACATTAAAAAAACCCCACACTTTTATGGTATTAAATCTTATGAAAAATGGGTAACTTTCCAAAAAAAACCCAACAAACTAGAATGCTCTAAACAGAGTTACATCAGTCAGCCAGTCACCTCAAAATACTTCTCTATTTTCATTTCAAAAACATTCTGTGAGTTTTCTTCTTCATCCAGGTATTGTGCAGTGATGTACCAGAATAGCACAGTCTGTGCCAATAGCAAGAGTTTGTGCTAAGTGCTACCTTTCTTAGTATTTTTAGCAGCCTTAAACAAGATTCTCCAAGTAGTGTCTGCGTAACCAAAAACAAAAAGAACACTCAATAAATTTAAAGGTATTAAATCAGGCAAATACATTTACAAAGGACTGGAGCCAGTGGGTTGGCTCTTTTTATATGAGATGTCTGAATTATGTTGACAATCTAATAATGTGCCTGAGTAGCTGAAGGCTGATACAGGCCTGCAGGAGCCAGTAATGTTGCTGTAACATCTTATAACATTAAGGACATCATGGAGATAAATGAGACTAATGTAGTCTGAAAACGAACATCTACCCCGGTTTAAAAAATAAGTTAACTAAAAAATAAATATTGTACATTTACCATTCGTATTGAGAATCTTGTGTGCAATTTATATATATTGTTATATATAAGATACTGAGCTAATATTACAGTAAAATATTCCTGGTGTCTTCACAAAGCAAAAAATATAATTAGCAGAGGTGGAAAACACCATTTTCTCTTGTTATCCAACCATAGCTATTACTTTAAGCAAAATCATAAAAGTGACATTATACGGCAGAAGTAATGAAGTGTGGGTGGAAAATCAGCTGAGTTGACATGCAAAATGAGACACTTTAGGACTGTCTGTGCTTGTAAATGAAATGCAGTCAAAATATTTCTCTATGTGGAATCTCATAAAGAAACTGAAAAACTTATTTTATCCAGTTTGGGGCTGTAACATTTATTAAACTACAATGATTATTATTAAGTATTGTCAATCCTTTCTCTGCTTTTTTTTTTTTCCTTTTTTCCATCAGTAGAGGGGTTTAATTCCCATAAAACATTTGCTAAAAATAAGTCACTGACTTATTTATGATATGACATTTTTTTAATTATGATTTTAATCAACAAATTATAGAACTTACACTTTTTCAGGAATTTGGATAAAAGTTAGAAAGTAGCTAACAAGCTAGAGATTATTTACATTATGTCATGAATCCCTTTAAATATAATACCACATGTCACATGATTAATATTTATTTTCAGAACCTCGTGCCAGCTACTGTGCTACTATGCCTTATTAGCAAATGTAACCGGAAGGAGGCATTAATTAAAGAAACATAAAATACAGAAACAGAGCTTGACATTTTTCTTCTGCTCAGGAAATACAATCCCAAACACACACACCATCCCAGAACCATAAAAATGCTGAGTCCAGAGATCATCAAGTCCAATCTCCCTGTTCAGAATAAGGTCAGTCATCTAGAGAAGACTCCTCAGGGTCCGTGTCCAGTTGGGTCATGAGTATCTCTTAGGATAGACTCCACAAACTCTGTAGTTGCTCCAGTGTTTGACCACCATCACACTAAAAAAGGTTGGGTTTGTTTTGGTTTTTTTCCCTTCTTATGTTTAAAAAAAATTTCCTGTATATAAGTTCCCGCCTGTTGTCTCTCATCCTGTAACGATACCACAAGAAGAGTCTGGCTCAATTTTCTTTACTCCCTGTATGCTCCAATGATAATATGCTCATTTTCATACTTTCATTCTTCTTATTTCAGCAGCAACCAGGCTGGGGCACAAAGACCGATCAAGAAAACAGTGGAGGAAATAGTAGTTTAATTATTCAGATTAAAAATGAAGAATAGTAAAAGTCAAATACTCCCTGCAGTTAAACAGCCTCTCCTACTCTTATTAGCATTTTTACCCTACAACACCTTTGGAAATGTGAAGGGCTAAGGAAGAAAAAACTCTTATGGTTGCTTTTCCATTCGTTATTTTTGCATATTGTATTGTTTTAATAGCTGTCACAATGAAGGCAGGAAGTACCAGGCTATGATCAGCTCATGTGGCAAGTCAGCTTCCTACTACCTAACATTGCATCCAAAATACTTTCTATTGGGTGCACAAACTCACAAATTACATTTGAAATGCTTGTGTATGTGTGTCTGTAATTACTAACTCATCCAGGAGTGGAATCATTATGGCACTCAAGAGGTGCTTATATTTGCTGTTCTTGCAAAAAATATAAAATCATTGGGCCAAAATGAATGCTAAGAAAAGGAATAACGAGATAGGTAGTACTGGGAAGATGGTTGGTTCTGCTGAAGATTGTAGCTGTCTTACATGTCATGTTTTATTGTTACAGAATAAAAAATAAGAGAGAAAGAAAACAATAAAAATTAAAAATATAAATAGAAAGAGATATCAACAAAGATCAAAAGTTGCAAAACTCTATGAACCCTATCAGTATGATGAGGAAGTATAAGCAGGATGTAGTCTTAACTATTCAGCTGGGGAGAAGGGAATTGCATACTGGTATACCTACATGTTCCTTTTCCAGGACCCTGAAGAAATGTGACAAATGAAGAATATTTCATGATATTTAAAAGAAAGTTGCAAAATTTCTAGTAAAAGAAATGCAGTTTGCTTGCCTGAATAGAAGATTTTAAAAAAAGTTATCATATCCTCCCTCCATATTTGAGTCAGATTGTATTTCTTGTTGCAGTACTGAACTGCACAATGTAAAGACACTTGTTCATCACTTTTGGGGTGAAGCAATATACTCAAATGCAGGCTGTTCTAAGATATAAACTCCCAGTAAAGGTTTATGCTACTGTTTTCAAACACATGGCCTTTCATTTTATGCTACTGAACTTTCACTCCATCCTTTTTTATTTTTTAAATAATTTCTGTTTTATCAATTATCCCAAAATGCATATCTCCAATTACATTGTTAGCACACACATACTTTAGGCACCTATCTCACCGATATTTAAAATATTGGAAATGCTCTAGTTTAACACAAATTGTCACGAAACTGCTTGTAATCTTTCTTCCTCTTGGTCATTTCCTTTTCCAGCACATCTCAGAAACACTGAATTTTTTTCTTTAATCAGTTCCCCCTCCTTTCTGTAATGCTTCCAGTAAATCAGAGCTTCTCCAATTTCACTTTCCTTGTGACACCCTCTTCTTTGAAACTATGCAAATTTGGAGAATAAATTTCCCTCCTAACACATTCAGCACTTTTTTGACTTGTAACATTTCTTCTGGAATATATATCTTCAGAAACTGAAGTCTACCATAATAGGAGGGCTCTCAGGGCTATTAGTATTTCTCATAATATTTCAGTTTTCTGTCAAAAATAGGAGTTTATAACACATTTTTTCAACTATACTTCTTTACTATTCTTCCCTAAAGAGATTTAAAACTGCCTTTTGTTTTATTCATGCTAAGTGTTTGGGTTTTATCAATGCCTAAATATCATAGAATCCTACTACTTTACCTTCACTTCTGCCTTCTCTGGAAGGATATATATATTGTTACTCTATTTCCTTCCTGGTTTTGTTGGGTTTTGATTTCTTTTGGTTTTTGTTTTGGTTGGGGTTTTTCTTGGGTTTTGTTTTTTTTTCCTTCTATTCATCTGTTACCTCCTTAAATGTCTGATGTGACACTTTTAACTTGTGATTCAGATGTCAATATTTTGTAGTCTTGGGACACAGACAGAAGAGATAATTTAGATGTGGCTCCCTTTTCCCAAATGACTAAGATCTTAAGCCACTAAAGTCTTAAATTCCCTGCCCACACCTCCCTCTTTAGCTATGCTTTGGTTAAAGTCTGACGAGGAGATACCTTCGAATGGATCTTGCAAATTGCTAAATCATAGTGTTTTGGTAAACATTTCAAGACAATTGCTTTACAGGATTACAGGTCAGCTCCCTAAAAAGTGAGGAATATATTTGTTGATTCTTTCCAAAGTTAAACATAATGACCTATAATATGACCACAGATAGAAGATAACCTACCTTTCAATCCTCTTTATTGTTTTTTTCATCAACTTCAAATTTCATAAGGCACAGTGGACTTGCACACCTTGGCAAAGATCATGCAATGGGAGCTCTTATCATAATCTATATTCCAAACAAATTTGAGCTATTATGCAATATATCTAAGTGGTACAGTTTTCAAACACATAGTGAAAGGATGATGACAATATTAGTCCCAGTATTACATTAGCTTCAAATATACAGTATGCCAGCTTGTATCTTGCCTTACTACAAGCAGTTAAGTTCTTTCTGTGTACATAAAATAATATGAATGCAGCTTTGATAGAGGGTTATAATGATAAAGAAAAACGTATTCTTTAGATTATTACATGAATAAAATAATTTTGATATAATTTGTAGTGACATAGTATTCCAAAAGAAAGCACACTGTAGTGTACTTCAGTGAATAAACCAGGACTACTTTTTTTTCCTTGATAATCTGGGAGGTTTATTTCCCATATTTTTGTATATTGATAAAGCTTAGTATAGATTTCTTAACTGAAAATTACAATACAGTCAGGTACACATCCAGAGAGCTTAAAATCTTCCTATTTTAAAGTGAATTTCCCATCCCATGCCTCAGGCTGGAGTTACTCCTGCAGAAGAATCCAGTCTTGAGACAGAGGAATTTACTGGGACTTCAGAACCTTGAAACAGAAACATTGTAGACTTTCAGTTGTTTCTCTGTAAAGTAGATAAAACTGGCTGCAAACAATAAAACGCTTTGATGAAGCAACAACTCAGATAAACAAGTTTTATTCTATTGCTGTTCTGTATGCTGAAACCAAGTCATGGTACATAAAACTGTCAAAGTATCAATGAACACTGAAGTTCAGGGATTTCTGTCAATTTCTACTGGCTTAAAATCTGGCTTGAATACAGTTATACCTGCTTGTCCATATAATACTACATTTGGATCGTATTATCCTTCAAATTAAGGCTGAGTAGTTTTGTCAATCTGCATGCATTTTTGTTTTCCTACAAAATATATGGTAAACTAATTTGAGGTAAAATTTCTGAAGCCAAATGGACTGAATATACTTGCCTTATCACAATTTGCATATTGTTGATGTATGTCCCCAAAATATACCTACACTTTAACACTAGTAAACTGTAGGTGGAAGGCGCTTTTTTTCTCTTTTCAAAGCCTAAATGATGCAGATGTGTTTGATGGGGCAGCATGTGGGCTGGTGTAGGAATTGGAATGTGTTGGCCTTACTCTGACTGCCTGCTTACAGAATTAAGAGTTTTGTTTAAACTGTCTAAGGATGCAGAGGATGTTGCAGACTTATCTTCTCCAATTTCCATCTCAGTAGCACTGTGAAATCCCCACCAAGCGAGAACAGCTGTGCTGCTAGAAGCTGCACAAGTAAACCTCTGAGCGAGACAGATCTGTCTTCCATGCAGGTTGAAGGCAAGCTGAATGGCAACACAGCATGGCAATGCTCATCTCTAAGTGGCAAAAGAAAGGTGAAACATGGTTAAATAAAACATGTTTAACAACAGACTCATTCAGTCACCTTTCTACCTCTGCAAGACATCAGCGTTTTGCAGGCACTGTGGCAGAGATAATAAACTGGTTAATCCATATTGTTTGCATCTGGTGTCTGAGCAGAGAGGATTTCCTTGAGAACATTTGTTCAGTTTCTTCATTGATCATTTAGCTGAGATCCAGTCTGAACTGACAGCTCTCTTGTAAGCAGAATCTTGGGGGTACAAGCACGACTGTTTCTTTTGGTGTTGTCTTGGTTGGAGGCAATGGCAAGTATTCCGACTAGGGCTTATATGGCACAGTGAGAGCCTCCTTGAATGGAAGAGGCCATCTGAGCACCATGATAGCCACTTATGAGAATTTTAATTATATTAAAGCTTTTTCTAAAACAAAATAAAGTTATCTGTAGCATTCTCCCATGCACTGTTCTGGCATTGAGGATGAGGGACCCTTTTGGGGCAGAGAGGGAAATAGTTACTAACTGGTGGTTTATAAGGACAAATGTAAATAATCTCGTGGGGGGCAGGGGGAAGGAGTTGAAAAAGGCAAGGCAGAGTGATAAACATGCAAACAGACCTTCCTGTACTGGTCCTATAATTTGCTACTCCTGCTGTGGTGCAACTGCAGGTAAAAGTTGCTTTTTGATCAGGTGGCTGGGTTCAGGGAAGACTCAGTCATGAACACACACTTCTTTCTTGTGTTTTTGTCTGTCTACACCCCTAGAAAAAAAAGGCATCTGTCTTAAATGTGCCAGTATTCATAAACTGTTCATTTTTAATGTCCCCATGGTGCTGCTGCTGCTGCAGACACTGAATCTTCCTGACCACATGCATACAAGAAGCATTTCCTCTGGGAGGGTGTGGAACACTGGTGGGAGGTGTTTACAACTATGTAGATTAAAAAGAAGTTATAGGTTAAACACAGAGGGCTCAAACTGAGCAGAAGTGACTGGCTCCTCTCACATTGTATTCTCACCTTGAAGCAGCAAAGACTTCTCCTGGGCCCACACTGCTCTCTGGCTCTCAAACCCTGGGAGATGCAGCTTTTATGAGGACCTGAAATGATCTTTTGGGGAATGGAGTGAGCATCCAAATATAGGCATCTGAAAGAGCTGAATTCATATGTAGTTCTTCCAGTATCAAGTGTGGCTCTGTCTTTAAAGTTCTCCTTGATAAAAGTACTTAATATCTTTTTTTTCCTAGCCACACTGTGTTAAGCCTTAAAAACCAGTAATACATTTACTCATTTTAGCTATTTTTAAACCAAAACAAAGCAGTTCTATATGATTAATACTATGAATGGTCAAAGTGCATTACACCAAAGCAGTTTTGATTTCTTTGCACTGTAATAATTGACATGGTTTTATGAGTATTTAAGTGCCATGATTTAAAAACTTTTCTAAAACATATCTTTACTGTTCATGTAAGACACTTCTTAAAAAGAATTTTTCTGGCTTTGTGACCAAGTCTAAGTCTGATGTACAGACAGGTGAGATTACTTATAGAGTAATATTATCTGCAGAAAATATGTCTATGACCATAACTTGTAATCATCAAATACTTTTGGATTATATATTTTCATCATGCTGCAACATATGTTCCAGGAAGACATAAATGCAAATGCAGGTAGGAAGAAGGTAACTCTTCATATACTGGATAGCTTTTCCAGCATTATTCTGATGAGCATGGAGCCCATCCTTAGGTATTTTTTCAGGTTCTGCTGCTAAAGAGCTACAAAAGGCAATTTCACAGTGTAAGCTACCTTTGTCCCTCAACCCAGGTCAAATAAAAGGGTAAGAGATTAATGAAGGCTCTCATATTCCTCCCCATGGAAGAAGGGCTGCCTCCAAAGAGAATTTGCTTCTTCTTGAAAAGGAAAATAGGAAGGAATGTATGTACCTTTTTTTTTTTGCCTAGGGAGAAATAAGATTGTTATTGCAAATTAAGGAACCCAGAGTCTGAAATTAATTAAAAATGACAAATTTCTTGCTTTTCAATATGCTGTGAAAGTATCTTCTGTGAAACTGTGCATAACAGGCAATATCATTTGTAGTGATGAATTACCTCACTCAGAGGGTGGTGAAGCACTAGAACAGGTTGCCCACAGAAGCTGTGGATGCCCCATCCCTGGAAGTGTTCAAGACCAGGTTAAATGGGGCCCTGAGCAACCTGGTCTAGTGGGTGACACCCCTACCCATGGCAGAGGGATAACAGGATGATCTTTAAGGTTCTTTCTAACTTAAACTTAAATAAAATCTATGATTCTATGAGTCTGTGAAATCAAAAGAATATGGGGTAGAAAAAAATTCACATTTACTCCACACACTTCCAGGCTAATCTCTCCTAATTTATGTTATCTTTCAGTCCTATGGCAGCTACTTGCTTAATCGTTATTTATTCTTCCTATTGTGTGTCAAGAAAGTACTACTTTTGTTTTGCAATTAATGACTTCATATGGATATAGAGGTTAATAATGTTGAGAAATTAAGACTGAAAATATGAGCAAAAGCAATGCAGAACAGCATTGTTACCATGTTTCTTAAGGGATCTTAGGGTTAAGTTAAAAATAAAAATCCATAAAACATGATGATAGCTGATTGTGAGTTTTGCAGACCAATGAAATTATTAATGCAACATGTTGTTGCATGAAATAAACAAAAAGGTATGACAGATAATTCAGTAACAAAATATGTGTTAATATATACCACTGTATTCATAAATTTTAATAGAACTATTTATCACAGCAAGAACTGTTAAAGAATTCTGTAGGCTTTCTGCCACTATGGTAAGATGAATGATGAATCTGATGCAATGCAGAGTTTTTTAATAATTTATTGGGTCATGAGTTATGGTTTTATTCAATTGAAAATTATTAGATGGGTTTGCCCCAGGCAGTGAGCATGGTATATGAAAAAGAAAAATAGATTAAGCAAACACTCAATGAGTTTAATCATTTCAAACAGGGCAGAGGATAAAGGCACTGACAGATTTGTCATTAATTCAGCAGATGTTTTTACCTCTGCACAACATAATCACAAGATCGGACTTGTCAGTGAAGCCCTGAAAGTGTGATGATAATAATGAATAGTCTGCATAATCTATTATTTTCACACAATTGATTTATTTTCTCCATGACAGACAACAAGGGATGGAACAAAGGGTAGAAGGTCTTTTCAAGAATGTTAGCATAAGAATATTTTTCTTCATCCCAAATCCTTGTATCTATTTTTGATTAAATAGTGCCATTGGGCATAATGATAGCTAGTGGTGATCCTCCCTGATAGAAAATTGAATGAATCATCATTGCTGCACTTTGTCCACATTCTGATGATGCCTTCACCATGGAGACTCTCCATCAAATTTTTATCAAGAACCATTATCACCGGCTTCCCATTCAAAGTGCTACCTGTAAGACTCAACCAAATCCATTTTTCTATTACAAATATTAAGCTTCTTTGAGAACAGAGAGAGGGACCTGAACTATAGTAGAATAAAATGTATGCCTTCTGTGCTGTTCAAATAAGTGCAGTTAGAGGTCAAGGCAGTAAAAGACTCATCTTGACTCCTGCAAAAAGTAGATTTATCAATTGCTTTATTATGATGTGCATATCACTTGACTTAAAATTGAACTGCTTTTTCAGAATCGAGTGAAAGAGCCATAAGTGTCTCCAGTGCATAATTTTTTGTTTCTCTTGATTATTGCCCCAGACATAGAAATGTTGAGCATTTTCATCAATTTCATTTGTAGCTTCAATTATTTAACATTTAATAAATAATTTTTTTTAAAGTATATATCTGAAATTGCTTTTCTAGTAAGAAGCAAATATGCAGTTCATGAAACAACACTTTGCCTTTCACAATTATTCTGGGGCTACATAGGAAGGGTTTGATGAAACCAAGTTAATATTAAAGTCTCCTAGGCACTGCTTAGCTACCAAAACTGCAAGTTACCCTACCTTTTTTTCTCAGTTTCTAGTGGGAACTTCCAACAGCAGTTTTAATGCATCACTTTATGCACATCTGACATTTCTTGAATAATGATTCATTCCATGGCTTTCAACATGGTATCCAGACCCCCTGAGATCACAGAAATAGAAATTCTGTGGATGAGGATGTAGGAACTGAATCATATTTATGACAGGAAAAATAGTCAGATCCTTTCCATGGCCAGAAAAATATACTTTTTTTTTCTTTTAAAGAGTTTCATCGATGAAACTCCAATACTGATTAAGTACTTCGTTCTTAAGCAAAGAGGAGCAGGAGGTTCTTATTAGGTTACTCAGGGTTAACTTTTCTGTATGTTTGGTATTCTGCAGATAAGCAGCAGATATGACCATTTCAAAAGATACTTTTTCTATGAGTAATGTTCATAGCCTATGAAGGAGGAATATTTTTGTTTACAAATTTTACTCTGTTGAATGTTTTGTCTCTCTTTTCAGAATGGTCAGAGAAATAGAAATATTTTCATCTCCCCCTCACATCAGACTAGGTGATAGCTTGGGTAGATCTATGATGTAGTGTTTGAGTCTGAGTCTTCAGGCTACAGTCTGCCTTTCTTTCTCAAGTGCTGTAATAAAAATGGCAAGGAACTTGCAGACAGAAGATAAGTCAGTCACAGGAAAAGACGTCACTGTGTTATCCAGTCAGAATGGATGTAAGGTTTCTGTACTCCGAACCTCAGAATTGTTAATGAACATTTCAAGAGCAGGTTAGCTACTTAATGACCCTATAGATCACATCTGCCATTCCACATCAATGGCAGCTGCTGAAAGACTGTCTGACTATTAAGAAAGGAACCATACCTGCCATTATGAGAAAAAAATGTCAGCGATTCCCTGGATTAAAGTAGCTCTGGGGATAGATGTATTCTTTTAACCTACTGGAGGATAAATCTTAATAACAATGATAATAGTAGCAACAGCAATGGTGTTAATAGTCACGATTATACATAAATGTTTTATTCAGAACATAAAACTTTTGTTACTTTTTCTCCTTGTGTTTCCTTTGCTGCTTTTATTTTCCCTTAAAAGAGTGCTTCCAGAATAACTCTTTCATATCAATATATCTGCTCATTTTTTTTAACATTCGATGGTATTTTAATTTCATAAGAAACCATGTAAACATTAGTCTCCAATCTGCTACCTTTTTGTGTGANGAATGGTCAGAGAAATAGAAATATTTTCATCTCCCCCTCACATCAGACTAGGTGATAGCTTGGGTAGATCTATGATGTAGTGTTTGAGTCTGAGTCTTCAGGCTACAGTCTGCCTTTCTTTCCAAGTGCTGTAATAAAAATGGCAAGGAACTTGCAGACAGAAGATAAGTCAGTCACAGGAAAAGACGTCACTGTGTTATCCAGTCAGAATGGATGTAAGGTTTCTGTACTCCGAACCTCAGAATTGTTAATGAACATTTCAAGAGCAGGTTAGCTACTTAATGACCCTATAGATCACATCTGCCATTCCACATCAATGGCAGCTGCTGAAAGACTGTCTGACTATTAAGAAAGGAACCATACCTGCCATTATGAGAAAAAAATGTCAGCGATTCCCTGGATTAAAGTAGCTCTGGGGATAGATGTATTCTTTTAACCTACTGGAGGATAAATCTTAATAACAATGATAATAGTAGCAACAGCAATGGTGTTAATAGTCACGATTATACATAAATGTTTTATTCAGAACATAAAACTTTTGTTACTTTTTCTCCTTGTGTTTCCTTTGCTGCTTTTATTTTCCCTTAAAAGAGTGCTTCCAGAATAACTCAATATATAATATATATTGATATATATAAAATGAGCAGATATATTGATATATATAATATATCAATATATCTGCTCATTTTTTTTAACATTCGATGGTATTTTAATTTCATAAGAAACCATGTAAACATTAGTCTCCAATCTGCTACCTTTTTGTGTGAATATGTTATTTTAAATATACTTTTTTGGCTAAGGCGGGGGGGGGGGGGTACAAAAATGCCCAGAGCTAGTTAAGTGGGGGAGTTAGGATAGAATGCAATGTGGCAGCTTAAGTTTGCTCCTAGTGTGCATACAATGTAAAATGGTCATTAATGTTATTCAGTAAAGAGACTTGCATAAAATAATTAAATTAACCCTAAGGATACCTGTCAAACTGTCATATACTCACAAGCAAGGAAGTCACCAAGTAAAGCTGTCAGTCAGAGTCTGACATTCTGAAATCCTTCAGAAAATGTTAAGCATTCAAAACTCTGCTAGTAATAAACCTGGCAACAATAAGATAAGCTGGCCTGCCACAGCCTCAGGGTTCTTTTGCAAATGACACTGCGATATGACTCAGTGCCCTTACGTTTAAAAGACTCTAGTTCATTTTTTTATTTGTACAAGGAAGAATCAAAGACATGCTTTACTCTTCCCTCCAGCAAGCGTGCTTATTTTCCAATTTGTAAATAAAGTGAATATTGGCTTTTGGTGAACTGCAGTACATATTGACCAGTCTGTGTAAATCAACTTAGAGGACATATAAGGTGTGGTAATTTACATCAGATAAAGATTTATCTGACACTTTTCTTTTTTTCTCTTTTCTGAACAAATAAATGTGTAAACACTAAGAGCTATATGAGACAATTTAGCCATTGATGCTGGAAGCTTAATTTCAGCAAACCAAGTCCTCACTGGAATTAAGGTCACTTGTAGTAATTACTTTAAACAGAGTGCTAGTAATGTTCATAAAATGGTCATTGCCTAATCTAGCGTATTATCACTGTCATTTCCAAAGTGTCTATTAACAGCAGTATCTTTGTGCCAACTGTGCAATTTAGAATTGTTAAATGCACACAAAACACTCCTTGCTCTTTATTGTTATATACATACATGAAACATAATTTAGATTTTTCTTTTGCTATTTCTGCCTTTGCTTTCTTATCTTTCCTCTAACTTATTCCTTCTTTTTTTCTCTTTTCTTTTTTCCTTTTCTCCTTTTTAAATTCTTTCTTTGTTGCCCTTCCTCTCTATCCATCTGTTTGTTTCTTTTCTTGTTCTTTATTCTTCTCCATTTGTCTCTCCTTTATTTTTTTCCTTTCCACTTCTTTCTCTTGTCCTAGCTTTTCTTTTGTCATTTACCAGATTTGTTAATTGTGAAATGCTCTTAAAAGAAATGTGTTGCAAACTATGCCCTGGTGGAGGAGCTTTTAGGAGACAAAAGTCCAAGGTTAACCCATGTCAACACTCTCATCTGACTTTGAAAATCTGAAAGATAAAAGGTGAATGTCTAAGTCAGAACCAGTCACCTGACCTTCCTTTTGTTGTTACTGAGGGAAAGTAACATCTGTAGAGTTTCAGTCAACTCATACTAATCAGGTTGTCTAATCTGAGTAAAAAAACATCTCTGAAGATGTCTCTTTCTGCTGTGTATGAAAAAGACTTGGATAAGTAGGATAGACTCAACTGTCTATATATAATGTAGACATCTGAAGATGAGTAATTTTAAACAGAGCTTTTGTAGCTCCTTTGTGTTCAGTCGGTTAGAAAATGAATTAAATCCTTGTTCCTGTCTCATAATTAGACTGATTTTTTCAATCTGTTTATGTCTAAATGATTTTCCCTTGTCTTAGCTTCTCATCATTTGGAGTGTCTTTAACTCTGAGGTACCTTTTATTGAAAAACTTACATAATTTAACTAATCATTGGCATTTAATGAATAAAGATGCACGGACCTTAACAGTGTCTGATTAGTGGATTTGTTCTTCCCTGCAGATAAGTGTCAACATAGTAAATTGAACATGAGGAACAGGTGGAAAATACTGATAGTCACAGTTTTAATAAATACTTAATAGCCCAAACGTTCTTGTGCCCTTTTTCAGAAATTTGTCATGAGGGACCCAATTATTAAAGGCTGATTTGGAAAATTTAGACCCCAGTGATTGCCCAGGATGATAGCAAAACTGTGTCAAAACAAAGGTCAGAATCTAGATCTCTCAGCTACCAGAAAACAGGAATACTGATATGCAGGTAGCATAATGCAAAGTGTATTTGCTTTCATGTCTTGGTAAGTGAACCCCCTTAGAGGTGAGTGAGTTTTCTATGATATTTACATAAATATTTCATCCTAAATCCACATATATGAGACTGAAGGGTGGAGACCTCTATAAAGAAGTTCTAATAAAATATCGGTGCTTTATCACCTAAATAGATTGGAGATTAGTGCATTTAATTCTTGTCTATTACTACGTAATTCAACATTTTGGGTCATGAAGGGGTGAAAGCTAGCACTAGTAATCACTGTTTCCATCCATGGTGTTGTGTTTACTACTGAATTCAAAAAGTGATCAAAATTACTCCTCTTGTCTTAATTTTGAAATTTTATTTGCCTTCTAACATCAATGTTTAGCATGTCACCACTTCAAAATACCAACAAATTTGTTTCTGAAACTCTACATCTTGTCTCCAATTAAATTTGACTAGTTTTATATCAGCAATTTTTCAAGGTAAGCTGTTTACATTCCTTTGCAATTAAAATGTGGGGTTTGCTTCACAGTGATCTCCCTAAGGATTTTTAATGTCTATCATCACTATAAATTTATGTTTCCTAGCCAGTAAACAAGAATTGCATTGTTTTCTGCTGAAATAATCACTTTTGGAGAATGAGATTTCAGTTTATTTTAATCCTTTTAGCCTGCAGCTGTTTTCCCTCAGTCATTATATCTCTAACTTAAGTTTATTTTGAGCAACACATGTATCTTTCTAGTCCAATCCATTTCCACACCATTTTTCACCAGCACTCAGGCTTAGCTAGTAGAAAACAATAAAAAGATGTTGCTTTAAGCACTGGTGAGTTTTCTATTACATCCCTCATTAAAATAGAATTAAAAATAGATAACATTATAGGAATGTGTGCTGGTATGTACAAAGCCCTACAAACATAATTTCCAAACACTTAACCTAGCAATTCTTGATTTTCTTAGCTGTCATTTGTTGTCTGTTTTCATGATATTATATTGCTTGATCTCTGAAGTGATATGATAGTGCTTGATTTTTTTTTTAAATTAGATTTGAAATTTAAAGTGGAAGATCCTGGTAAAATCAAAGTATAAATTGGCTCTACAGAATGGCAAGGAAGAAGCAAAATTTAACCTCCTGAAGAGATGCTGTGCTCTTCTATAACATGATTATCTGCTTAGTAAGTTGTCTTCTTGTTTGTAACCTGCTTTTTGGTCAAGTGCCAAAAAGTTGCAACACTGAAATAAAAAGCCAATTCAAATTCTTTTTAAGCTTGGATAATGAATTGTCACTTAGCTCCAAAATTATGTAACATATGCTCAGTTTCTTTGCTTAGTTTATGTGTTGTTGTTGCACTAAAGAACAGTCTAAAAATCTATATCTGTGTTGTACTCTTAGCAGGAGTAAATGTACCCAGAAGGGAGTGGTGTGCTGTCCCACAGACACCAAAGAGAGCAATCTCAACTGCTACAAGACTGGGCTTTAAAATTAAGCTCTAAAGCTGGAACAGGATTACAAACCCCAGAAAATGTCTATGAAACAATAATGTATATAAACTTTTAGTCTTATCACGCAAAATCTACATGAAACAATAAGGTTTTTGAAGCCAGAGGAACAGGAAAAGGCACTCAGAGCAGCGCTGTCACAATACTGGATTCAAAGTCTGCTTCAGGGGTTTCCTTAAATACTGAAGTTAATGTAATTTCTTAGGCTTTATGAGCAGTTACTTTTTCTTTTCTTTTTTTTTGCCAATAGCAATTCAATATTTTTGCAAGCATTTTTATTTTTCACAGGTAAAGACAGCACATTAAGTATTTAGAACAAAATAATTACTTAGTACCTACTCATTCAGACCAAAGCCAGCAGTAATAAAAGACATTAAGAGAGAACATGCTTTGGGTTTCTTTCATTAAAATTTCCATTAAAATCTGCTTCTCTCTTCTTTTTTCCTTTTATCACAATTCCTTGTCTATGAATTTGTCTTTGCCTCACTTTGCATTTTTTGTATGTTTCTTTCAGCAGACTCCTTCCACATGCTCTCACCCCTCTCTACCTCTTCTTTCTATCACTGTATCCATCTTTTATGGAACTTTCTCTGCATATAGCAAATGAGTTTATTTTCTCCTAGTCTGAACCCAGCTAAAACCTTTGCATGGCACAGAGTAAAACGCAGCCTGATGCACTGAGAAAATGATGAACTAAAATCTTTGAAAGTAGGAGAGCAAAAGAGGCTTTTATATCATTATTTAAGAAGCTACATAAACGACTTCATTTCAGAAGATTCTGCATGACCACAACAGGCTTCCAGCTCTGTGCCTATATGCTCAGTTTGCTAGAGAATTTAGCCACTCTTTCCAAAGGCATTTATTTATTTACTCATTTATTTATTTTTATGTCAGGTTTGGTTATAACATCTAAAATGGTATAATCATTCTTCATTTTCTCTCTTTCCTGGAAATGTAATTGCTGCTTTGACATTTTTAAAAATAAAAAAAAAAAAAAAGTACTTTGAACTTATATGTTATTTTCAACTTCTAAACTCAAAGTTGTTTCAGACTGATTAATTGTTTTAGCAATATTCATTCTTGAAGCATTCAAAGCATTTAACAGAGATATATACTTCATCATACTTTTAAGTAAAAAACTTGGAGTTCAATAAGATCTGGAATTAAAGTGATGACACTTTCAACCCTCTCTTATAATACTCCTTTGAAATTTATACCATTGTAGACTCCTAGAACTTCTGAAAATGTTTTCCTTGGAGGTCATACAGAAAGCAGGGCTGCTATTTAGGCAAGGTAATCCTATAAGAGGTCTGTGGGAAGATAGAAGGAGGCAGATGACTTCAATCCCCATGTAGTAGCCAGCAGAAGTGATGTCCATGGCAGGAAAACAAAACTGCATCCTTTCAAAAACAGATCTCCTCTGAGAGAACTAGAGAAATGGGTTGTGTTTCATTGGTGACAAGTTGATGAGGGACCTGTGACAGAAATGTAAAAATATTGTATCAAACTTTTGAACAAACAGCAGAAACTCTTCATAAAGCACTGTGTCTGCCACAAAATCCTGGTATTCCTTATAGTAAACATGACTCCTGTATTTTTGTATTCCTACATTTGCATCTATGCTTTACTGCCTCAAAACACATTTTGTTAAAGACAGAGGGTGCAGTTAGTACATCACAGAACAAGAGGGATCAGAGAAAAAATTTTGATATCCCAGTTACAAGAACCATCCCTTCTAGTCACTCTATCGGCCATTCCATACATAAACACCCATTATTTTTATATGCATGATAATAATCCCCTCTGCCAAGACAGAAATTTAATCAAACCCAAACTAATGAGATAAATAATAGTTCATTACTTTCACTGAAGCTTCGAAAGATTACGTTCTGTGTTGTGTATAACAAATGCCTGAGAGAAGCAAAAGGTGAGAGTTACAAAGGGCCTTTAATTTAATCTCTTAATCTCATATGTACACGTAAATTTTAATGCCTGTATATGTATATAATATATCTTCATTTTGGAACTATTTGCACTTTGCATTTAGAATACATAACAAATAAAATCAATCATTTTAACAAGCAAAAAAAATTATTTAAATGTAATTTTGTCATTAAAATTAATGAAGTAGTTTAAGTAATAGAAAGAGTGAAAAATGAAGACTGAAGTAAAATAAAGCAGCAAACTGATAGAAAGCATGGGAGATTTACCTACAGCTTTTTAATAGCTCACAGTTATATGGCATTCAAAGTGTGAACAGTCTTTCAGCAATGGAAATAAACAGGGAGGACAAGATTTGGGGGATTTTGTTTGTTTGCTTTTTGGTTTTTTGTTTGTTTGTTTTTTTCTTTGTTTTGTTCCATTTTGTTCTCTTGGTTTTCTTGGGTGCTTTTGTTTTTGTTTGTTTGTTTTGTTTTTTGTATTTTCTTTTTTTATTTTGCTTGGTTTTGTTTCTTTTTAACATTAGTCCGGGATCTTTTATGGTCTTTAAAATCTTCCAAATATAACTTAATTTCCTGTGAAGGGAATAATTTTTCTCTTAATTTGCTATGAAGATATATTTAGAGGGGATATATCTTAAATGAATGGTAAAGACGGAAGGAGAAAATATTGTTCTCAAGGTATTTAGTTTAAAACTAGTTAAACTGGTCTTTCATTTGGAGAAAGCTGACCACATATCATTGATTTTAGTAGTATTTTACGGAACAGATTAAGGAGGGAAAAAAACCAAAACCAAACCAAAACAACTAAAAACTCCAGATAATCATTTTCCCTGCCAGAAATGTCCCTAGAGAGTCTGAGCTGTAATTTCTGCAAACTTTAAAAAAGACTTATGTTTACTGAGAAAATTTCATTGCAGGTAGTAACCTTTACATCTCTGAGGATGTCTGTCTTGAGACATCTTAAATTTATACATAGTCCAATAACTATTGGAAGACATTTGGACAAGAAATAATGACTTTTACCAACTTTGGAGAAGTGAAAATAATCTGAAAAGTCAAATTTACACAGTGGGCTAAAGTAGTCCTGATTGTGAAATTTATTGCTACTGAACTGCAACAAAGCATGAAGAAAGGTAATTCTTGATACAAATGTCTTTCTGAAGACAGAAAAAGAAGAGAAAAGCAAATTTTAACTTAGAAAGCGTCTACTCAATGGAAAAACAATTCTGGAATAACATTACAGATACTATATACTGGGAAATAAACATGGAGATTGATCATTATTTTATTTCACACCAGAAGAGGTAAACAGAAATTCTAACAGAGTTTTCTTTTTTTTTTTTTAATTTAACACTTTTTACACATATCTCAAAGACAAAATATTGGCCAATATATTCCTTTGATGAACTGAAGAGGAAAAATAGAAAATAATATTGAAAACGGCTTTTTATTCAATGCAATCAATGACATAGAGAAGTCATGAACATTAAGAGGACATTTCTCTTCTAAGACTGTAATTTGGAAATAAACACAAGTTTTTATCACAAAAGATCTTCTCATTTAAATCAGTCAAATAAAAAGTCTTCAAAAAGCAAAATGTCCTTCCGCTGAAAGGTATCAAACCTAAAAGTATTCCAAAGCTAAATATTATAAAAATTGATGAAAGAATTTAAAAAACAAAAAAAAAGCTTACCTAAACAATAAAATCTTAATTTTGTTTTCATAAATTTAAAGATCCAGTGGACTTAAACAGACTTAAAACTCTCAAAAAGATAGGATGACAGCTAATAAAAAGTGTCAGAAATAGTTATAATTTCACTGTCATCTCCCTTTATGCAATATATGGGGAGCATTAGGCACCTTAATTAAGATCAACGCCTAAACCCAGTGAATTCAATAAAACTAGTGCTTATCTGATGCTCTTTAAGACCGACCTTTAAAGTTACCTGTCTCTTCAAGAGGTTTGTTGCTTTCCTCCTGTCAAGATTGCAAGTCTTTCAATTATTTACCTATGATTAAGTGTCTGCTCCTAATTTTAAATTCTGATTTTTTCTAAATTTTAAACCAGATCTATCCTGTCTTTTCCTATGGATAGTCTGCACAGCTACTGCTGAGGTTGCTCAAGCTTATCACCTAGGTTTTAGCATTACTTCACAAAATACTTCATGTCCAAAGTATGAAAGAACATTTTGTTCTTTTTCTGCCAGAAAATAAGTCTGAACAGCACAAGTCATTGAGTTCATACTGAAATAAAATTAACTCTGAAGATGTAGGAATATGGTATTTTTCTGGGATGGGTCACATTCCAACTGAAATTGTAAATTTTTCGTACACTACTTGATACATTTGTTTTATGTGAATTAAATTATGTATTCTCAGTCTTCAGCCTGAAGTCAAAGCAGAACAGAAGGAAGAACTGCTTCAGTTTCATCAGGTAAGCATTGACAGGTCTTTCCTAGAGCTATGTAAAGCTTTTAGGTCCTGATATACAATCTAACTCATAATTTTAAAAGTAGAATGGTTTTAATCCATTCATTAGCCCAGCAGTGAGGAAAAACAAATTCATAAGACATTTTGTATAATCTACTGAAGCATTCCTGTTTTTTGTACTCAAGCATGATTTCCAAAAAACTCAGGAAAAAAAAATATTTATCACAAAACTTATACTTTGATAGATTTAGAGACAACAGAAACTATGTTAACCAAAATATGGGAAAAAAACACCACTTCAAACACAAAAATGGGAAAAAGACCCCACTTCAACACCACAGCATGATACAGTGCATACACTGCAATAAAAGTGCTGAATTTTTAAAGCCAGCTTTTACTGAATATTTGCTTATTTAATTAACATACTGGTGCACAGACTTACATTCTCCAGGAGCTGAATCTACATGTTTAAGCAACTGACTGTTACTACCTGCCATCTCTTCTATAAAACAATTGAACATATGTGCACTATTCTAAAATATCTGCTAGCAGAATGCTAAAGACATTTGGCTCAATTTGAAACTTCCAGCAGAAGAAAAATAATTACTTCTATTTAAACAATAAACACATTTGCAAGAATAACAGGAAAGTTTCACACGTTACTGGTTACAGATGGGTTAGATCACAAATACCTTCTGCTTTTCCATATCCATGGGGAGCAAAAGGCGTACGTTCTCTGATCCTTTATAATTATTGCAAACTAAGCTAGTTAGAGATACAAAAGTGTCAGCCACTTAGAGACCAAGGAGCTGGGGAAGGAGCAAGTAGCTCCTTGAACCAAGAACTATAAAAAAAAAAATTGGCATTGGGATTACTCCTAAGTTCTGGAATCTGAATAAAATTCTGTTTTGAGTACCAATTCGTTACCAAAAAAGGATCATAGAAACACAGATTCATAGAATGGTTTGGTGTAGAAGGGACCTTGGAGTTCATCTGTTTCTAACCCCTGTGCTGTGTGCAGAGACGCGTTCAACTAGACCAGGTGATGTCAGGTTGGTTGAAATTCCCCAAGAAGACCAGTGTTTTTGAATGTGGCTGCTCCAAATTCAGTCCTCTCTGTCTGTAGAAGGTCTCATGAGCTTGATCTTCCTGGTCTGGTGGCCTGTAGCAGACCTCCACAATAGCATCCCCTGTCCCTGCCCTTCCTTTAATCCTGACTCACAGGCCCTTGATCAGCTCCTCATGCATCTCCAGGTGAAGTTCCATTCACTTCAGCCTGACAGAGGAGTGCATGGAACAATACTGCCCCCTCATTTTCCCTGCCTGTCCTTCCTAAAGAGCCTGTATTCTTCTATGCCAACACTCTAGTCACAGGAGCCATCCCACCAGGCCTTCATGATACCAGAAAGATCGTAGCCCTGCAGGTGTGTGTAAATTACTAACTCCTCTTGTTTATTGTCCATACTGGGTGTATTCACATACAGACATTCAATTTGGGCCCCTAATGAAACTGATTTACTGCCTTTAGTGGATGCAATTCCTTTGCGCTGCTCTTCAGGGGCTCTCCTACTGACCTGGGATCCATCTCCTGGTTCTGGACATTTCTCACTGGCATTGGCACCCAAATGGTAGGAATAGGGTTGACTACTAGGAGTAGGTAGGACTGAGGTTGCCCTCCCCAGACAACTTTAGCTTAAAATTCCCTTCATCAGCCTGGCAAGCCCATGACTGGAGATGCTTTTCCCTTTCTTGGACAGACCGACTCTACCTGCCCCCCGGAGAGAAGGGTTCTCAAAATGAGTCTGTGGCAGTGACCCAATCTTCTCTCTCTATAGAGAACAATGGGATNCGCTGGGGAATAAAGGCTTGGTTTCTGTGGTGATGAACCCTTCCTGACTTCTTTATCCCCATGGCATCACTCCATTGCTATCACCTGCTGCCAGCCCCAGCTGGGGTCTCTGCGAGAGGCTCTCGGCTTGTGAGCGAGAGCCTGCCACCGGATTACAAGGGACACAAAAAGCGGTCTCTGCCGATGCACGCATGTTCTTGTTGCACGCTGACCATCCGGGTGGTCAAGCAGGCAGCGATGTGAGTCCCATGGTCTAAGGGGTCAAAACTTTGGCTGTGGCATCAATTTGGTAACTATTTATTGATTCAGGGATTTAACTGGCCCTTTCAAACCCCTCCCCTTTGACGGAGAGCGTTGATGAAAATCTACCTGTGCTCCAGAGTCCCTTATGTTCTCACATGTGCGTTCCACATTTTTACCTTTGACCTTCAAACCAGCCATACTGACATTAATTCCGTCTGATTTTTAATAGGAAAAGCACTGAGATTTCTCCAGTGTGAGGAGGGAATGAAGTGACAGAAACAGTTCTGTGAAATGCTCCCATGTTTGTCTGATTAACCTGACAATGGCATGACAACCAGAATGTACTACATTTAAATTGGCAGAGCTATGAAGAAGCATATTAGCTGATTGAATATGACCTTCTCAAGCAATGAATCAAATGTAATGCCTGATAAAACTGTGTCTCAGTAGGTTTTAAACTTCGTTCAGCAATACAGTAATGAGCAAAACACAAGCACTCTTATGGAGTTAAGAGTTTGCAAATTAAGAAGAAACCTCAGTCTTTAATCTCCTGTGTACTAGCTCTGGTTTACAGATTCTCAAGCATTTAATGAAAGATACATATTAAGCTTAATTTAAGTAACTATTGTAACAGACAGAAGTTGATATTTAGATTATATTTAAAGCAAATAACTTTCTTCTCACTGAATGTATTTGTCATCTTCTTCAGAGCACATATTTATAAATCTTAATTAAATTTTTATAATAAAGAAAAATAAGCAATAGAAGTCAAACGTTTGGCAATCCAGTATTTTTTAAAAGAAACAAAATGAAATTAAGACAAAAAGGAACAAGAGACAGCTGATTTCAATACTTTATAAGTTTTTAGATTTCTTTCCTTTAACTCTTTGATGAGAGATTGTAGAAAATAACTGCTTATATAAAAATGGTATCTGTGTATGGAAACAATGTTTGTGGAAGCGAAGTCTTAACTTGTCTACATTTTCAATTTAAATATCTGAATTACATACTATAGATATACAATAAGTTCTTTTATAAAAACTATAATTTTAGGAAGGAAGTAGGTTAAGTGCATTCAGCCTACTTACATGCTTAAATGTGCCAGACAGATATATTTGTCAATTTCTTTCTATGCTGGCTTTTGGTGGGTTTGTTGAAAGGGGTTGACTTTCTGCAGTGATTATACTTCTTTGCAGGTAAGATTTGTTTCAAAATACTGTAGATTTTCTGATTTTTTTTTATTGTTTGTTTCATTTTGTTTTATGTTTTTTTAATACCAAGAGGAAAGAAGAATAAAGAAGACCTAGATGGTGGAACATGCACTTTTGTGTTTTACTGTCATAAAAATTTCTATGGGTCCATAAACTCAGTCTTTCAAAACAAATGGAAACAAGTGTTGATATGCTTCCAATTTTCAAATAGACAAGGTTATGTTAGTGGTTCATTAATTTTTGTTCTTGCTGTTACTATGGTTGTTTGTCTTTTACCATTTGTTATAATGGGAATCTTAAAAACCCTATAGCTCTGACAGAAGCTTTTATTGTAAGTTCCATTATGAGAAATTACATGAAACTGTAATTCTTATATTCTGCAGGGTATATTAAGATAAGTGTTGAAGGGACTTTTCATGAACATGTAGTATTAATATAGATGTCACTTTGCAAGACTTCATTAGTTACTCAACAACTGTAATCTCTGTTTTAAGTGGATTTACATTTTGTTTTAATAAAATCCAGACTAACTTGGAGGTTGATAGGTAAGATTTGCAGATTCTACATACCTAACTTCTTGCCTTGAACTAGGAACTTAGTGTTCTCACTGTCTGTGCTGATAAAACCTGAAGTTCAGTGCTGAAAACAATGAAAAAACCAGTGAAAAACTGAAAAAGAGAGGCTCATGGACTCCTAATTTGTCTTTTCCTCTTCAGTATTCAGTGTATAAATATGTTAATGAGAGAAAAAGGCTTGGAGTTTTAAAAGAGAAAGTATAACGTCATTGCAATTATTCAAATTCTCAACATATTCTTCCTGGATTCTGCCTAAGGGGTCAATAATAATTCCTTGCCTATCCAGGGTATTCTGACATCACCTTACTTAGTGCACAATGAGATCAATAGACTTAATTAGAAAGTAAAGAGACTGATTAGATTTCTACCAAAAAAGACCAGACTGCATTAAATTTATATACTTCAGAAAGTAAAAAGTCATAAAGTTTTAATCTTTTCAATGTTGATAAAAACTTGGTTTATTTTCAAATTTTTATTTTTTTTATGATTCAGTACTGCAAAGGACACAACAAAAATGCAAATTGAACCAAAATCACACTTTATGCAGATTATATATTTTAAAAATTATAGACAGGACACATATGGTAGCTGCAAACTGCTCAATTTTTAACTTTCTTCTTTCACGGTACTTTTCATTTTAAAAACTCAGCTAGGCAGTAAGAAATTTGGTCTTTAAGTCATAAAGTTAAAGGATCCAATCAAATTCCAAAGCAGACAGAAAGTTTCTTATTACCAGAAGAATTATTGAACATAAAAAGTTCATTGCATGTATCTTTACTTTGCCTTTAAAGTCCTCCTAATAAAGGTATGCGAATGAAGGGCTGCACACAGCACTAGAAATGCCATGATAAAGAACTTCCAAGAAATTTCAACTGAATGATCTGCACTGAGACAAGCAGAAGTGAAATTACCCCAAAAACGCAACACTTGAAAACCCCAAGCTGATTAACTCTTCTAAGCTTTTAGTTGCAGTGAGAAAGCAGTGGAGTTTGAAGTCGGGGAAAAATTTCTCTGAAGAGAAATGACATGCTGTGGGGCAGGAAGAGGATTCAAGATGAAGTATTTAACAATAGCAGACTGGCAAACACATTGTGTAGGCAGCTTGTTGTGCCACAGAGTGCAAATCACATATGAAACTCATTTATTTAGATTTCATTCAATTTCTAGTGAATTATAAGAAAAAATTTTCCTAAAATTAAATTCCATTTTTCATAATTTCTATGTTTTTGTTTGTATTTTGTACAGCATCTTGTATCTGCTTCTAATAATCATCACATAGAGTGATAAATTACCTTCCATGGCTTGCATGCTATTATGATGTGTCCAGAATTTCTCAGTCAGGATTGCTTAAAGCAGAATAGCAAAGGTACACAGTACACACTCAGGACCTTTGAGACAGAAGTGATAACTGTTAAACCTTGGTAATCATACAGCTCTAACAATCCAGAGCTGTTTTATGAGTGAGCAATGGAACAGAAGCTATTCCAAGGAGATGTGCATATCCCAGCATAAATAAGAGACAAAGCAAAATAGATAATATTCCTCCTGTGTGTTTTGTATTAAAGAAACAAAGGGACCGCTGTTCTGATATCAGCTTCTATGAATATCCAGGAGCATTACACCTAAATGTCTTCTGGCTAGACCACAAACCTATCGTGGATTTTACAAAGATCAACCGAGATCGAAAACAGACAGCTCAGAATTTACTATGTAAAGTCCAGGATTTCACTGTGATTTTTTGCCCTGGCTGCTGGAAGTCATTTCAGTTTATCTACCGATTATAAAATACTGCTTTGTGTCTAGTGCTGCTTTGAAAGCCGAAATATGAAAGTGATATAAAGGCAGAGGGAGATAAAAAGTGGGAGATATACTACAGGGACACATTTTCAGGAAGTAAACGGATTCAAAAGGGATTTGCATTAAATTCAGATGCCGAAAAAGGTGCTGAAATGCTGAGCATTTTGCACAGTCCCTGGCTAGAAACAGCAGTTAGGAGTCCAAGCTAGAAACATTACTTAATCTGGGTACAATTACTCAACTTGGATACAAAACTAGTTTTCCTAGACTGACCCCCTCCTCTGAGTCATGGATCGCAAGGTCATACAAATAGATTTTTTTTCTTACTACTCTGATATAATGAGGGCTTTTGTTGTGGTTTTCCTTTTTTTTCTTTTTCATATGCAATTATGGAAAAAGGAGGTGTAATTCATTGCAGAGACTTAGAAAACCAACATTCTTGCTTCACAGAGTAGCACAGTCAGACTGTACCTTAATATGTATAATTGTCTTTTGTGTGCTGGTTTCTTCTCTTTCCAGTCTTCATTAAGACTAGGCTAACCAAGAGTTGTAAGGGTACCATAAAATACAGATTTGTAAAAGGATACTTTTATAAGAGTTAGTCAAATATTAGCTGACCAGTTTTTCAGTTAGGGAAGAAAGCTTTCAGTCTTGGGAAAAAAAAGAATAAATAAAGTGTTTCTCTATAAAACTAGAGAATTTATGGTATACATATCAATAAATATAATTTTTATGGAAATTGACATGATGGTAATGGGACTCAAGCAGATGGAGAAAATTTTTCTTGGGCTGTATGTTATATCCTACTATTCCATCTAAATAAAACACCATATTATATTTAAAGTAAAGTAATGGACTCTGTTTAAAATTATTATAGAGGACCACTTTTTCCTGTGCCTACATCAGTCACATTCGGGAACACTGCCAGTACAAATCACTTTATCCATTATTAGCAAGTCAAAGGATTTACCTGCAGATTTCTCATAAAGCCTTGGTGAATGAAACAGCATTACAAGAAGCAGCAGGAATCTTGACAAACTTCGGCTGATTTGCTGACAGTGTTCTCTTGGTTCTGTAATGTAATGTGTTGTCAATGATGTGAATCAATACCTGAAAGTGGCTGAACCTCTCAGTGTGTTCTATGTAGCAGCTGGCTGAATGTTTACAGCAAAAGAGAAGTTTGTAGTGGTGCTTCATTAGAAGGTATTTTCATTACTTGAAGCTGGAAAGAAAAAAAAAACCCAACTGAAATTTTGTTGTGTACCTTCTGCAAATGAATTTTAAAGAAAAACAAAAACCAAAGCTCTCACATGGTGAATTCATCTTAACCAGTATCTACACCTACCCAACTGCTAGGTCATTCTCTCTTCAGTGCGATGAGAGAGAGAGTCAGAAGAGCAAAAACCAAAAAGTCGTGGGTTGATATAAAGGCAGTTTAATAGGTAAAACAAAAACTTCACACACAAGAAAAGTGAAGCAAGGAATTAATTCATTGCTTCTTATTGGCAGGCAGATAGTAGCACTTCCAGGAAAGCAGAGCTGCATCATGTGTAATGATTACTTGAGAAGACAAACACCATGACCATGGACATCTCTCCTTTCTCACAGCTTTTATTGCTGAGCACATCACAGAGTAAGGCATATCACGTTGGTCATGTCATATCAGCTGTGCTGGACAAGTCCCCTCCCAGATTCTTGTGCACCCCAAGCCTGCTCACTGGGATGATTGAGTCAGATATTGGGACACTCATAGAATCATACAAGGGTTTGGGTTGGAAGGGACCATGAAGGTTATCTAGTTTCAACACCCCTGCCATGGGCAGGGACACCGTCAATTCAACAAAGTCACTCAAAGCCCCATCCAGCCTGGTCTTGAAAACTTCCAGGGATGTGGTATCCACAATTCTGGTGCCTCACCACACTCATAATAAAAAATTTTTTCCTAATATCTAATCTAAACCTGATCTCTTTCAACTTAAACCCATCCTCCCTTTTCTGGTCATTACATGCCATTGTAAATAGTCTTGCACCATCTTTCCTGTAAGTTCCCTTCAGGTACTGGAAGGTGAACCAAGTGAAGGGAAAATCAGATTGCTTCTAAAGCAAAGAACCTCAAACTTGAGCTCAGCAGGGGTGGTGAAATAATTGTCACATTTCCTTTGTGATTTTCATCACAATGGATATAACTGAGTGCTGCCAACACTGACCACAGTGCCACCTGTGCTTAGGATATGGTGACACTCTTTTTGCAGACTCTTCTACAGAAAGGATCCCAAATACCATCCTTGAATCATCTCTATTTGATGTACTGAAATAATCAGTTTCTCTCTTTTGGGAATTGTTTGAAGGTTGTCTATCCACCAAGTGCAAATCAGCCACATAAAATGAAAATGGCTGTTAAAAAAATCTGTGTGGAACTGGATAACAGACCTAAACCAGAAGAAATGTGTTGGGTTTTTTTGGTTTTTTGTGGGTTTTTCTTAAGATTAATAGTATATTACAAAGTTTAAACAATGTGTTTCCACCTATGATGAAGTGGGAAGTGGGGAGGGGTATGATTTACTGCATACTTCAAAAATTGTATCTGTGAAAATCCTTGCATACAGTACAACATGAGTTTGTGTTGTTATGAATAATTTCTCAACATAGGTGGAATAGGCAGAGAGAACAATATATGAATGAGAAACAGCTCCAATTCTAGAGTCAGATCCTTGGCTGTGTGTTTGGTGATGTTCAGAGAGCAGCTAGAGTTATATTTGGCTTTCTACATCTAAGTCCATGATCAGTTCTAAGATTTGCTGTAAATCCCACCTAATATGTACAGCATTATAGAACAGACATAAATTATGTTACTCTCTTGTCTTAAAGCTGTAAAATTTCCATATATACAAGAAATATAAATTTTATTAACTGCACTTCCTAAATCCTTTTCTGAAGAAGGGAATTCCTTCATGGATCAGATCTGAAGTACCACAACAGAACCTTTATTAAAGGCTTGGTTCATTAGAGTTCATAAATCATCAGTGGCTTCAACGGGTCTGACTAGTGCAATAGTGTCATAGAGCTTTACTAATTTAACTGAAGTATCTGACCTATATCTATTCCAGAGCCCTCTGCTTAAGAGACTATCCAATCAAATAAAACTGCTTTAAGATGTTCTGCGTGTTTTAGTCCAAAGAAATTAATGGGATCACTTGGAGCTGAAGTATCTGAAAGGCAATGGAACTATATTTTTCAAGTCCTTATCTCAAACGATAGGTTTATGATTTCACTATCCTGGAGAAGCATCAGAGGCAGCAAAGACCAGCCTGTCTGACTGAATGTATGAGCTCCTGAGCCAGCATTCCAGTGGCAGATTGTGGGCACAGACAAAGCAGTGAAGACAGAAAACCAATCTCCTAACAATACCATTGTAGCTGCAGAGCATTGTGCAAATATTTAGGGAAAAAAAAAAAAAAGACAAAATCATATTAAGGATAATAAATATGCTTTCATTCCACTTCGCAGTTGATAAATTATTAACAGCTGAACTTTTCCAGATGATGTGCTTATGCAGGGAAGCTTCACTAATTTTCAAAACTCTGTAGACTCACTTCCTGGCAGCGGCCCCCAGTTGCCATCCCCTGGTACCTGAGAACCATAACTCAAAAGGATAACTGTCATGGCAGCGGACTAAAGGACACTTTAAAATGTGTCATTAATTAATGAGTCCATGTGTGGCACAGTAAAAGCACTCTGTACAGTGACTGAAGGAAGAATTTATCTTTTTCTTGATGGAGCTTTTGCTCAATGAAGTTACAAGGGAATTAGATATTCAGGCCAACTCTACTCCTGCATAGAACCTAAAGACCATTATCTATGTCAAATATTTAACTTATTAGGTCAGAGCAAATAATTTACTTACATGACTGGAATATTCTGCTAATCTCTTCAATAGCAATTGCCTGCTAGAAACTGATAATATTTTTATTTGCCAGCAAAATGTTAATCATAGTAGAAGATGTTCACAAAGTAATAAATATGCTAGAGGTTGGGTAAAAAATATTTCTACTTCAATTTTCATTGGATATAAAATTCTTCATTTAGATTACCAAAAATCACCACTGTTGTCAAATACAGTGATGTGATTTTGTATACAATATTTTAAATTCTGTTTGGCCTCCGGAAGAAATTGATTCCACATTCAAAATCAGACTGTTAGGTCAGATTATGTGGAGAAAGACAGCTGGGTGCCTACAACGTGCTAAATACTCTACAGTCAAGTCTCCTAACTGATCTTTTTCAGCAGCCCACATTTTAAATAAGGCAATAGATTAGATAAATTAATAAAGAATATGGTAATGTATTAGCTTTGGAGAAAAAGGCTAACAGTTTGCAATTTATTCTTTGCAACTGCTTGAGAATATAGCTACAAAAATTCAAAATTAGTAACACCTTATGAGTGAAAAAAATAATATACCTCATGATATATAAATGAAATAAGCATGATTTCTGGTCAACAAGGGGAATACCCCTCATGAAAATGAGCATTTGCCAATGCACTCAGTGCAGGAAGCGTGTAATGACTATCAATACTAAGGAAACTAACATTACAAAAACATGAAATTAAGATGTAAAATTTTTAGAGCTGGCAAGGGCAAAGCAACTAGAGGCAGTGCAGCCTTAATCAAAAAGGATTATATGTATCACAGAGAAAAACTTTCTTTTAGATATGTTTAACTTTTGTAAGCAGTGTTCCACCACTTCTTTCTTGTCCTATCACTTCTGCCTGTAAAGATAAGACACTCTAAGGTTCTGTAAGTACATTTATTGATGCTTTTTACTGGTTTATGGAAATCTGAATATGGATTAGTTGCATTAAATTGCATGGAAATCAGTAAACACTAATTATTTCTCACAAATAGAATTAAAAAATTATTTTTTCATAATCTATAACTTAAAAAACATGATTGGTTAACTATATTATCTGAAAAGAGTGATAGAAAGTTGGAAATCTTTAACCAAGGAAAACAAAAGAAAAAATTTGAATTATGAAAGTAGTTTGTGGTTTGACAAGCATTAGATTTTAAATGTTCTTTTTTGTATGGAGATGAAAAAAAAACCAAAACAATCTAAACGCTACCAGTTGCAGCTCCTATTTGAATAAAGAATGCAGTAAAACCCAAATATGTTTATTTTATTTTTTTTATTTCTTTTCTGAAATTACTTTGCTTGTTCTTCTAATATCACATTTACCTCTTAAGAAAACCAATTCCTTGTGTTTTGAAGATATTATTTCTCTGCTTTATCAAAACCTAAAGCTTTGTTTAAAGTATGCTACTGGGATGCAAGTACATATTTCTGTCAAATTGCTGTTATCACCAAAAAAAAAAAAAAGTTGGGTAGTTGGGTTCAGCCTTGATTTTTTGACAATTGCATAACTCGTTAATAAGAAGGCATCAAATCAGTAGAAAGACTAATATTCCCTGCCATGGAGCCTTCCCCTAATTAAAGTAATGATAATTTATTTTTTACTAAAATACATTTGCATAAGTGAAATGAAACCATCAGTTTTCAATGAATAGCTAAATGTAGACTTAAATTACTCGTGAACATAAAATACGAAAAATATGAAAACCCATTCAGAGTAGTTAAAACTTTTATTTTTTCTAATGCAAACACAAATCAAAAAACCTCAGATATTAATAAGATTATGAACGTGATTATAATTACCTTCTATGCCTATGATTAGAACATGAATACAATATAAAATTTTAAGCAGATGCTGAAACATTTGTTGGTCTAAAAAATAACAATTGAAATTGTAAACACAGACGTATGGTTGACTTGTATTTCTGTTCATCCTTCTAGTCTATGGATCATAATAACACTTGTTAAAAAGAGGCACTACATCAAAATATAGTTGTTCTTATCCATCCGTGGTGGAACTTACATCATTTCAGCACAGGAAAAAATTGAAAGAGATTTTGGTACAGTATCAATCAAAATAGTTGGAGAAAAGAGCTTGTTAATATGTTAATCATTAAAGAAATGCCTTGTAACAGTAGAATGCAGTACTTGGCTGATTATTCTCTCCTTTTCTCTTCCTGACACATTATAATTGAAGCTTTGGGAGTTTATTAAAAATTTAATGTTCATTATAGGTTACCAGGAAACATTTTGCAGACTGCATTATGTAATAAAGATGTTCTGTAGATTTTTTGCAAGTACAGGCAAACAGCAAATTTTCTGCCCATTGGAAGGAGCTGAGCTGTTCCTTTTCCCTTCTACATTTCTAAATAGACAAACTTGCGTGCAAGAGTTAGAAATCTCATATCGAATTATGCTAGGGCTCTCTTTCATAGAAGTATTTCTGCTGTCTCATCTCTACATCCTTCATTTGATGTAACTGCTTATCCAGTAATGAAGCCAAACTTTTTCTTTTTTTTTAAATGGTCAAAGATGTAAAATAGACTGTAGTCTGATAAATTAAGTGAAAAATACTAGTGCCATATGTAGAAAGATGGCTGGGAGTAAAATTAGAGGAAACTGAGAAGATATATTCACATCCTAACAGAAGTTGTAACAGAAAGGATGGAATAAAATGCAGCTGATACTCTCTGGATGGAATGTGGCTGGCATGCTCAAAACCTGTTCCTCAATGATTCCCCATACACACAATCTGTAACCATGGCACCTGCATTTAAGCTCCACCTATACATAAAGAAATAGTATGAGTAATTGGAGAATGGGGAAAAGGTAAGGAAGACTCCTTCATAACTACTGGGATCACTCAATGGGCTGAACCTGTCAATAGGGACGCCTGTTGGGTAAGAACCACACTCTATGTGCACTGAATACTTTCACTAGGAATTGGAGCTTGTCTGTGTTATTGCTTTGAATACATTTCTGCAGCCAGATATCACTGGCAATCCTCAAGCCTTAACCTGTCACACTTTTATATTAATACATAATTTTATTCTGTAAATTGTTGGTGTGTCAGTCATTGGCAATGGGTAACATACTCGAATAAAGTGGAAGACCCATTGAGGGGTCATAAGGTGGAAAGATCTGCTGAGGGGTCTCCCTTAGCCTGTTGGTGTGTGTCCCTGAATAAGTCAGTCAAACTGCCCTCTGATCCAGCAGGACTGGTCATTGAAGGGTCCCCATAATGGGACACTGACAAAAGTTTCAGCACTTTTGGGGCACTGACAAATAAACACTAAGGGCCAAGACACATACTTTTCATTTGATGTAAACCACAACAAGAATGAAAACTGCTTAAAATAGTTTTCATTTTGTCAATGAAAGACCCAAACCAATCCAGCCTGTTGTTTAGACTTTTATTTCTTAGTTAAGCATATTAAATGCTGTTTAGTATGGCCATTAGGGTATAGAAGCTGGAAAGAAAAAGCCAGAAAACAGAGAATCTGTGTGTCAACAAATATTTGGTATGCCTGCCATAGAATAAGTCCCACATGCAGAAAATTAATAGCCTAAAGGAGATGTTGCAATTTTAAAGGGAGGGAGAGCAACTGAACAAAGAATCAAATTAGCACCTAGAGACCTGCTCATGGTTTCTAATGAAGGTACATCTTCACAGATTGCAGTCAGGGGACAGTAGGTGTGGGAGTAAGTTTAGTGTATGCTCACGACAGTTATCTGTTTTCTTCAGTTGCTTTAATTCTAGTGGTAAAATAAACATTTCTTGTGTCTGTTCAGTTAGCTGTATCCACAACTGTTCACCAGCTTCTTGAGGGAAGTACTGTAGGCATTTAATCTAATCAGTATCTACTAAAAAGCTCTGATTCCAGAGTGAGCTGATGCAAAAATCAGAGAAAAACTCAAAAACACAAATGTAATTCATTGATAAACAAATGAGAAGGAGTGATCTGAGAGAGGTCAGATCACTGACCAGAAAGGTCCGTGTCTTCTTCCTGGTCAGGTATGTACCTCTACTTCTGTGGTACTGGGGCTACTGGAGTTGAAGACAATCCAAAGATTTCTACATTTTACTGGATTTTTCTGATTAAATTACAGAGTAATTACACATATTCTGAGATATACTTCAGGTATTGGAACAGTTTTTGCTCGATAATTACTTGAATCAGAGTTTTGTTGACTAGCTAGCTTTTCACTTTCTGCTATCAGCAGCAGAACTCATATGAGGGTCAATGACTGTAGGCAGCAGAATACAGGGAATATCAATACCTAGTAGCTATAGTGGTGGATGAGCAGAGTTAAAATACATATCCAAACAAAGTCCACTATTCCATCACAAACAAAAGAAAGCAAAATAGGAAACAAAACTCCCAAGTTTCATAAAGCTCCACAGTTGATCCACTGCAATTTTATTGTTCATTTGTCTGATGCCATCAGAAGCAGAACAGAAGTTTGGAGGAAGTTCAAGTGGCCTGGATTTTAAATTTGTAAAGGCCCTGTAAATTTCTTTGAATACACTACAAGGAATGATTACACATTACTCAAAATCATAATTGAAGGGATAATAGAATCTTCTCACCTACAGGATGTTCTTCAGCTGTGCACAGGCTGTGTGCATGTCCTAGACTAGTGAATTATTTTAATTGTTTTTGACAAATTAAGATGCACTCTTTCATTGAGTCAGTTGGCTACAGCAGATTGGCTGAAAATGACAGATGACATGATAATGATAGCTAAGAAATTAGGCATATGAGAAAGGTTCTTTAAAACATACCCTGTAACCACTTTGTGTCACAGCAGCCTTTCTTGTCAATGTGAGCTATATTAATCAACACAGACGCAGAGAAACATCCTTAATAAATGAAAAACGCAGAAGCTACCTGTTCCTCCAGAGCTCTATAGGGCTGTTAAAAGGTAAAGAAAGGAAGAATCACATCTATATTTTTCATTTTGAATGAGAGCAGATGTACTGTATTTCAACACTTAATTATGGTTGGGAGTCATCTTACTGAAATCTCAACAGTCTGTTTGCTTACTGCTTCTTCCTTGTTCTACCCAAAATTTGTCTGAAAATGCTAACTGAAATCTAGAGGCATTCTGAAAATCTTGCATGTCACAGCATTCTCTGTTCTTGTTACAAGCTGACAAGAAGAATTTCAGATGCCTTTATCCATGGGGTTCTTTCAGAGAAGATGATCTTACTTTCAGAAGTATGATCATAAAAGGAGAGGAAAGGACATGGATCCTGTGCAAGCTGCTTAACATCACCAGGCAGAAGAGAAAGGGTAAGACTATCTATTTGACCTTCCACTGCTCTTTGTCTCCTCATCTCTGGTGATACATATTTAAATATTTTTTATATATATAATATATTGTCATGGTTTAACTCCAGCCAGGAGCCAAGCCCCACACAGCCACCAGTGGGATCAGGTAGAGAAGAATAAAAGCTGGAAAATGCATAACTTGAGATTACAACAGTTTAATAGGGAAAAAAATGTCCATGTGTGCAAGCAAAGCAAAACAAGGGATTAATTCACTGCTTCCCTAGTCAGGCAGATGTCCAGCCAACTCCAGGAGAGCAGGACCCCATCATGTTCAATAGCTATTTGAGAAGACAAATGTCATCATTCTAAATACCCATCCTTTCCTCCTTCTTCCCTCACTTTACATCCTGAGCATGATGTCATGTCAGATGGAATATCCCTGTGGTCAGTTTGGGTCAGCTGTCCCAGCTGTGTCCCTCCCAACCTGCCATGCACCCTCGGTCTCCTCACCAGCCTGGCCATACAAAAAGCAGAGAAGGCCTCGGCTCTGTGTAAGCCCTGCTCAGCAACAACAAAAACATCTCTATATTATCAACCCTGTTTTCAGCACAAATCTTGACACTGAACACCATGAAGAAAACCAACCCCACCCCAGCCAGAACCACCACATATATACATATATTTTCCCTCTAGCATCAGGAAGTTATTAGAGGAAGAATATTTATTGAAGTAAGACTTTTAAGAAGCTCTAGTGAACTAGTTTTTTGAACAGAATGTTGAATGAATCAAACATTCTCTAATTGCAAATGTAAGAAAATAGGAATTCAATCTAATAGACAAAATAATTTCTATGCTAAATATGTGAAAACTAGTGCTGGAACAATTATCTCGCTTTTTGTTGACAAGAAACTTAACCACAGGAAGAGCGTACCAACGGCAGTGAATTTCCTTTCTGGTGAGTTTGGAGAGAAGACTGTGTGAGAAAGAGGTAAAATGTTAAATGCTGCATCTTGCTCGACTGCAACAAAACCAGAATGCAGAGCATAATCATTTAACAGGTCAAATTACAGGCAGACCTGATTGATTATAGAACAGGCAGAGGAGTCTCGTTAAATCTTTCTAGGGCAGTGAGGTAGGTGACATAGCACTCATGGGCTGCTTAACCACAACAAAACCTCTTAGTGTTAAAACATTAAATTACTTGTGGTGTGTTTCATGGGAAGGCTGAGAATTGTCCTGCTGCTCAGTGACTTGGAATGCTAATGGATTCCTGGGAACTGATTTCCAGTGCAGGCCTGCTACCAGCCTGCTGAAAAGTTGCTCTGAGCTTTAGTTGCTGCACAGCTGTGGAAGGGTGAATGTACTGGGCTATAGGTGTAATATTTATCACACAACAAACTGATGTGCTGAGTCACAGAAGCCTGTTGTAAATCACATTTATCAGGTACTTCTGCCCTAACTGCTTTTGCCCTGTAATTCCTTTCCACAGTCTGTTCAATTATAGAATACCAGGTTAGAAGGGAAATCCAGGATCATGTGGTCTAACTTTTCTTGGCAAAAAACATAGCCTAGACAAGATGGCCCAGCACCATTTTCAGTTTACATTGCTTAAGCTCTTTTGTAAATTTCAGTGAGTAAATCTTGTTCATAAATGGTAACAAAGAAACAAATTATTGGGGTAAAAAATGAGCTGTGGTGGAAACAATGTGGACGTTTTGGTGCAGGTTTGAATGACTTGAAAAAAATTATCTATGCTTTGGAAATAATCCAGCCATCCTTATCATAGTCTAAAAAATCTGAGGGATGGTTTTTGTTAGTACCTTTACTCAAAACCTCCATATTTTCACTTTGTATTTCTGTCTTATATTTCAAGCAAAGCAACAGTCTCAGAGGCCAGTTGGTCTCAGCCACCAAATGGGAGAAAAGGACATGGGCCATGACCTTCCCAGATCAGGCAGAATAAATCCAGAACCTTTCTGCCTGGCCAAGTGCCCCCAGCTTCCACTCCAGAGCAATGAGGAGATAAGGGCATCAAGCTTTTTCAGGAATCCCATTGTGGGAGAAGTAGAAACTTTTGCTGCTCTGGCTGCTAAAAAATCTGGTGTCAATCATTTCCTTTGATCCTGCTGTTCATTAATAATCATTTTCTTCTGTAGATAAAAAAAAAAAATCCCAAATTGTGCAAACTAGAATTTTTTTTTTCCTATTCTGGATCTTTTATTAAATCTTCATTAAAGACTAATCAAAGACAGTTTAGAAGGCTGTAGAAACCACATTAAAGTTCTGGTGTGCTACGCATTTTATTAATACTAGTGATAAACCATTAACAACACAAGTGTTTTAATCAACAAAAAGAAAACAGGTGCTACAGGAAAGACAGATTTTTCAGTGAGAAGTGACTTGCACAAAATCAGTCAGTTGGCTGTTGCATCCAGTCATAAGCACAGAAATCACATAGGAAAACCAGAAGGCACATGCCTGAATTTCCAGCCAATGTATTATGCTAGTCTTTTTCTCAGCATCAAAGTTTCTTATAATGAGCCAGGCAGTATTTCTCAACTGAAATTTTATCTTTTCTTTTAAGTCAGCAGCAAAGTTTTCATTCACTTAAGCAATGCAAATATCAGGCTTGATTGTCCTAATTAAATTAGTTATAAGAACCAGAGTAGCACAATCTGACCTTCTCGTGTAAAGTGAATGTATATGGACTTTCCACAGATAAATTAATTGGAAAAATGATTAAGAGGAAAAATGGACTTAGCATACGTATATCACCCCTGCATCGTGCTAATACTTAATATTACAGCAGCAGTAGAAAGCTTATCTATTGTACTTACATCACCCCTGCATTATGCTAATACTTTTTGCTACAGCAACATCAATCTGACAAGGAATTAACATGCTCTATCTCTGAAGTGATGTACAGCAGCACTGATGATATGTTAGTTTAAATCATTGTCAAAATGATACTGCTGTAATACTGCTATGTTCATTATTTGATATAATGTATTGCTGGAGAAACACCATGCTGATTACATGCCAATGTAATAGATCATTATTTTCCTGTCACTGTGAGGATATAGTAGCATAATCCATGGAAAAGGAAGGAAGACAATCTCACTGAAAAAATTGCTTAGAGAAGAACTTCTCTAAGTATTCATTAAAATGATGTCTTCTTATTTAACCACAGAGCATTCAAGGAAAACAAAAACATCATTTTGCCATAATCAAGGATAGAGACATATGAGTATAGGTTTCCTGAATTCTTTTTTCAAATAAAGCAATAAGAAATTAGAGGAATGGGGCTGATTTACATTTTTGTTCATCTGCAAAGCAGATCAAAAAGAGAATTAAAATCACATGAGCTAGATTAGTAGAAATTGAGGTGTTTAAAGAGTGACCCCCAAAGACACCTTAAACATTGACTCTTTGGACAATACAAAGCACATGTCTTTAGTGTGCAGGTGTTTAGCCAAGGGCTTTCAAGAGACGTTTCTCTTTGCCCCTTAACCCAGCCAAATTCAAATAATTTCTGTCTCCCTGAGTTCTCAAGAAAGTAAAACAGCAATATGTTGTGATTCTTTAGATACATACGTAAGCATGTGGGAGGAGGATTAACAAAGGTCTCTGACTCCATTTGGAGTGAGAGGTTTGGACACTTTTTTCATTCCTCTGGGGGGTGCTGACCCAAGAAAACCCTAAAGCTTTGGTATTTCCCTTTCCTGCCAGGAGTCCAAGGGCTTCATATTCTTTGACAAGGAAAGTCTAGAGACCTGAATGACCTTTCTTGAGATGATCTCCACACAAGTTTCCAATTCAGGAAAGTAAAACTCCCTGGAGCTTCAAACTTTGGGCGTTCTGAAATTCCTGGCTTCCCACGTCTGTATTTTTATAAGCAATTATCTGTCATGAACCACTTTTGTAGTACCTTTTTGCAATACTTTTACCATCACTGCCTGTCAAAAAAAGGTTAAGAATAAAAAATCTTCTTTTTAGATGTCCCTTTCCCAGATGAGCTCCCTGTGCATGTTCAATGTGCAAAAATCATTAAAAAGTGTATGACTTACTGCTGACACAGTCAGCTCTAATGGAGTCTGCTTAAAAATTCGGTATGCTTCCTTCTACCTTGTTGTAAGGGTCAGTAGCAAAATAATAATAAGAAAATGAAAGGGAGGTATGATTGCATTTGCTGCTACAAGTCATCAGAAGCTAGTCACAACCTCAAGAGCTGCTCAAGCTCTGGGAGGCCACAAGGTCGGACTTCACGGCAAGCTGAACTATTCAAAGCAAGTGACTTAAATTCCCCATTTTTTATGCTTCTTTAAAAAAAAATCCAAATATGAGTCACTCTGTAGAACAAAGTGTTTGAGAGAGAAGAGAAGCTTTTTCCTCTTTCCAGGACTATTCCTGCTTTAGTATGTTTGGGTAGCATTTCCCTGCAACAGTTTTCAATAGTCTTTCGATTTTAATGAAGCCTTTCTTTCATAGCAATATGTCACTGTAGAGAATTTCATTTTAAAATATCATGAGAGTCTAAAGCTTCCATTCCTACTGCTACGGTCACTGCTATGGTGACCTGTGACCCCAGTTAAAGCTATTTTAGACTTTCTTGTTCCCTTGTAGCCAGAATGGATGTTAAGAGAGAGAGAGCATTGTTTGTGATACCTTTTAGCTTCTTTCTTAAATACCTGTTTTTCAATCAGACCAAGAAATATCTTTCTCTTCCATGGTGAAGTTTAGGTGGTTGTCTCTTAAAGCAATTATGGAACTTATAAGAAGTGACACTAGAGATTCAGGATGTGGGGATATTTCTATTTAGCAAGTAATCATCAATCACTTTCTGCTGTGCTGCTGGAAATGACACATTCTGTATGAGATGGGAAATTAATGTCTTCATCATTTTGATATTGAACATTTTCAGGAACTTTCACAAAATTAGCAATATTAGTCCCTAGTTACTGGCCAGATTTGGGGTAGATAATTATACCATTCTAACACATATTTAATTCTTATGTTTCATCTATATACTTTTACTTGCTGATCTGCTTAGTCTTCCTGCAGTTGACTGGGTGGTTATTGGGTTCCCTGCAAAATTGACCCCCCCAAAAACAGCAACAAATTGATACTTAATATAATTCCACGAAGGTTTTGCTTAAATTCTTTCTACTTCTGAGACTTGCCTAAGATTATCTCAAACGCAGAGTTCAGCCTAAAGACCATTTCAAAGCCAAGAATATTTTGCTTCAAACACTCTTGGCTCTTACATTTCTACTGTACAACTCCAACATATGTCCTTGTTTACCTAATAGAATATTAAGACCAATCAAAAACGTTCCTCAGAAAACATGTAAATAATTGGCACAAGTAATAGTAAAATTTGCCATGTTCTAGGTTCTTCAGGAATGGCTATGAAAAATTGTCTGAAAAATATATAATTGTATAAATCTGTACATATTCCTGATAAATGGCTTCTGCTGTTTGAGGAAAAAGAATAAGGAAGAAGCAGGGGGTTTATACTCTTAGTATCTCCTGCTAATATGCTGTTGCTGTCACATATTTAACTGCTTGGCTTAGTGGTACACACGTCAGTGGGGATCCCAACCCAAAGTCATGGGTTTATTTGATCTCTCCACAATTCCTGCTGCTCACACAGGATGCAGTGACTAGAATAAAGCCTCACAAAAAACAGTGTGCTGTGGATTAGCTATAAATATAGCAGTGTTGTTACTTGTGTATAACTTTCTTTATAACGAAACTGGGCAGACAGCTTGGCAGTCTAGCAACAGTGCATGAGGTTGTTACACAGAAATCCACATCATGTGTTCCTTATTAAAACACAGCTAGTAATTTCTTCTAAATCCAAACAAGAAATTTATTAGTGAAAAATAATTACTTTAAAACTTCTCTCCCTGTGGACAGTCTCTGTCTCTCACATATTCCTTGTGGAGATTTTCCCCAGAGTAATCAATACCTTGGTCTGCTTTCCCACTGCAAAGTATCTTCATACTTTGAAACTGAGTGTAACACTGAGCTTCTATGTGCACGGTCTGTAGAAGTTCCATTTACAGCAAGAAGGTAAACAAGAAAATCATGACAGTTACATCCAACATAAATCTTTCAGTTAGATGAGATTTGTGCAAAAAGCATGCTCTGAATAAAAATAAAAATAAAAACAAGAAATAAAAAACAGTGAGATGTCTTGCATTTTATAGGAAGTATTGTTCAAGGTTTCTCTAGCCATATATTCACTCTTTACCAACTGCTGATAGTGATTGCCCAAGGAAGAATTTAAGACCAGGACTAGTATATAGTGATACTTCCCAAGAATGTTCTCTGTAATCTGAGAGTATCTGTGTTAGTTTTACATTTTTGGAATTCAGGCTTAAAAAGGTTTCAATGAAATCTTCCTAGCCCTGAAGGGAAGAGTATTTCTAATGAATACTTATCAGGAAAAATTTTAAAAAGAAGAAGAAAAATACCTCCCAAACCTCTCTATCTGCCCCCCTAAAAAACCTCAGCCAGCCATCCAAACCAACCAACACCTGACAACCAAACCTCCAAGATTCCATAACAGAACGGAAAGATGTCAGGGTCAGAGTAAACTTAAATATTGACACTTTTTTATAACATAGGAAAGGAGTTGGGGGAGGGATGTTCCGCATCCAGATGCTTCTGAATCCTCCACAGATCCCATTTTTAGGGAAGAGTGCTTGCCACCTAGAGCACCATTTTCCACAGTCGGGGAAACGGCATTGATCATTTGCTGCTTCCCTAATCCAACATGCAGAAATAAGGAATTGTAACAACTGAGTGAACTGAAACAACTCACCACAAGAAAACCAAGAAGTAGTTCTGATTTAGGACTTTAAAAAAAAAGAAACTTCTTTCAGTTGTTATGAACTTAATGATAGTTATTTTACTCTTCACTTATTTTCTCCATGAATGGAATATGACTCAAACTTTGAAGTATTGGTGAGAGAAACAGTATTTTAAAATTGCCAGAGGATGTGACCCATCTTTTTTTCCCTGAAGCTGAATTTGTGGAACAGGAATCTACAGGAAGCACGTTATTCAAAGCAGTATTTTGCTGTTATGAAAAGGAAGAGCCAAACTTAAACGCTTTCTCCAAGAAAACAAACAAAAGTATACTCCAAGAAAATAGACATCTAATATGTTTGGTTTTATGTAAAAATTTTCTCTCCATGTTTAATTCCTCCAGGACACAACGAAATAATTGCTGCACATCAGCTTTCTAGAGCTGCTCAAACACAAGTATCCTGGCAGCACACAACTGTACAAATTATTTTGCAAACATTTGACATATTTCTAATCATTAAAAATTCCTAAATAATCAAGGAGAAAGTTTTTTGGATCCAACTGAGTGTAATTTAGGAAAGGCGTTTTTTTTTTTAATATATGTTTCCTGTTCCAGTTCTTTAAAAATACTTATTTTATTGTATTCAAATCAGCATATGCAAATACTTGCTTTAATTAAAATAGCATTATCTATTTTCTTAATTTTTTGTGATGGTTGCTGCTTTAAATCTGCCCTTCCATACAGAGCACCAAGGGCATTTCAAGTTTATTGAATGAACAGGCATTACAGGCTGATTTCAATACATCATGTTCACCCTTGTGAGGAAAGACATTACTTAAATTAAATGATGCTGACTGTCAATACCATGCCATGGACCTTACATTTGTGTCAATGAATGATAATGTTTGGTGCAGGGTGGATAATCTGCAGCGTTGTCTCTAGTTACTGCAATTATTACCTAAAAAAAATAATGGTCAGGTTCCGCTCAATCAAATTTTATAGCTATACTCGCTTGCCCTGTGGCTGCCGCTCTGCCTCTAAAAGTGTCGGGATACTCTCGGCAGACCTTCCAAAAGTTTGGTGTGCAGGGACATCTAGTGGCACAGGGATTACAAACCTAAGGACAGGCTGATTATACCAGGGCCTGCGGCCCCTTCAGGAGACCCAGGGAGGGGCAACCAAGCAAAGGGATGTGAATCCTTCCCACTTTCAGGGACTCTAAGGGAGAACAGGAGCCACTTGTACAGCTGGAGGTCCCCTTTCACCAAACGAAGCTTGTTAAGGAGGTAACAGGGCAGAACCTTGCTAACTTTTAAACTTGTCATGTTGCTCTAGTTTCTTGTATCAGTGAACAATTCAACACATGACACTGCTGAGACTGCAATCCAGGGGTGGTGCTATTTATTCTAGGGACAAGTATCTGCTTTTCATTATTTTGTATCCTTTTCTACATATGTTCTTATCACCAAAATAACTGAACAACTTCCCTGAATTAATTTTAAGATATGATTAACATTTGTTATGTTTTCTTTGTTCTTTTTTTCTTTTGGAGAGAAACATTGACTGTGAAATGACTTCCAAGTAGGCAAAGTTTGTTTGACTCTCGGTTTGAATATATGTGTTACTTAACAATTGCCCTACATGGAGCATAAAGGAGCATTTATCCTTAGTTTGTGAAGGTAGAAACATGATGAGAATTTGCTCCTTTGAACTAGACTTTTAAGATAGTTCTGACTTTCTCAAAGGCAGTTCTTGATTTTATTGTAGATAATTCTGTTATGCTGAAAGAACAGAACTGTCATTTGTGGATGTCAGCGCACCATTTTCTACATCTGATTGTAGCTTACTGCAAACAAAGCTCACTGACTGTCTCGGTTTGAAGACAGGTGTCTGCTAAGGAAGGTGTAAACCTCCCTCAAAACCCACAAATGTGAATCCCCTTCCGTCCGAATTATTATAATTTTGAAATCAAGGGCTTTCAGGCAAAGGATATGGGGAAAGGAATAACAGTTCTTTACTAATATCTATGGCAGGGCAAACAATCAATAACAAGAGTAGCAATAACAAACAAACAAACAAAAACCAGAAGATGTGGTAACAGAAGTCTCTGAGCTGTCAAATGCTTTTCCCGTTTGGTGCAGTTCCGGTCCCAGCCGGCAGGGGCGCTGTCGGGCTCCCGGCCGGGCAGGGCGGGTGCGATGACTCCCGCGCAGCTGCAGGGGGCGCTGTGGCGCGGTCAGCTCTGTGGGTGCGGGCAGTGCTGAAGTCCCCAGAGGCAGCGGGCGGGGCGGGGCGGGCAGGGCAATGGCGGGNCAGCTAGCCCTTTTGTCTTTCACAAAAGAAGTTAATGGTCCTTAAGTATCCAGTCATTATTAACCTAGCAACAGGGAAGGGGAAAAAATTCCACACCTCAACCTCCAACACTGACATAAGGTGTCTCTCTAACTTTAGTGATAACCTGGTTTTAAGTGAATATGGAACATACCCTGGGGTGCCAAATTATGCTGAGCCTTTTTACTGTAGGGAATAGTAGGAACAAAAAAGGAAAAAATAGACATAATATATATTCATGTGAGCAGATCAAATATTTGGACTGATTTGAAAAAAAAAAAAAAAAGTTCAGCAATGAAATATTTATTATAAGCACAGAGAGAGAGAGTGAGAAAGAACACATAGTTGTGTTATGACCAGCTCCTTTATGTGTACAAAATAATTTAGGCTACATCAAAAGATAAGCAGATACTACTAAATACATGATTTTGAAAGCCTGTTTATATCAATAACACACTTTCTTTTTACTGTGCAAAGTTTTCTGTAGTCATAAGAGTTTTGCAGCGCTAGAATGTAAAATTATAGGAAAAAAAAGGAATGAAGATGGGGGTAAGAACCTGCACAATCTGTACTGATTTCTTATAAATGTACTGAGATTATTTGACTGAATTGGGAAAATCAGAAAAAAAAAGTGGGTTTTTTTGTGCCTTATTTGTTTGTTTGTTTGTTTTGTTTTGTTTTGTTTTTTAATTTTACAATTGCAAAAAATACAAAGGTTAATTCTCATATTACATACTAAAAGACTTTCAATCAAATTATTTCAACGACCTTTGATTGTCACATTTTCAAAATGCTGATGTTATCTGGGAAGATAAATCAGAAATTTTCTTCAAAATTTGAACCATGAAAACCAGTCATTGATAAAGCTACAATTCATAAAAATCCATAACATCTTCAACTTCCAATATTTCATTTTTTCTGTAACATTCCTAGTATTTCTTGCTTGGCTCTGGTTGTGAAAAAAATTCATCCTCTTATTTGAATGCAATATTGAATGTCTCAGAGCTCCATCTTTCATATTAAACAGCCATCTTTCTCGTTGACAATTCATTATATACCTGGCATCAACAGGCAAATGTTTTATTCACATGCAGAGGAAATCTCTGACAGCTGATTATGCTGTCATATTTTCCCCTGTAACTCAACTTATCAAAATATTAGCCAGCACTCTTGTGAATCACCAAGGCAATATTCACCTGATGTAGTATCTGCAATGAACTAATTTTGGATAATAAACTAGAAAATACTTAAGGGGATTTAGGATTGTGAAGGACTGCTGTTTCACACATATCATGAATTGTCTTTATAACCCAAATCTAGTTTTTAGGACTATCTGAAAAAAGTGGATAATGGCCAAGAAATCCAAATGCGTATGATGTGAATATAAATGGTATAATATGTTCTATGAATATGAAGTTCAAATTAGTATAATCAAGAACTGTACCTCAGGTAGTTTACAAAATTATTTAACTACATTCATTAAATCTTCTACACATATGCAATTGAGCAGAGAGCTCCAATCAGTAATGTATAAACCAGATCCTGTCATGCTTAGAGCTGAGAATCACCACTGTTGGCTACATTACTGGGAAGGTAGCATAATACAAAATACTGAAAATTTGATTTTTGTATGAATAACATTTGTACAGTGATGCAAAGATTTAACAGTCATTTGTGCAACTATGTGATTGAGTAACTGAGAGCATATGCAACACTCAGATAATGGACAGGTGTTGGATGAAACAGCTCTGTTGCAGGAAAACTAAGTAGTGGTAAGCAAGAGTTCTTCATATTTGAGAGAGGAAAAGCAGTGTTTTTAGCTGTTCTATCATGTACAAATATTTACTAAATCACTGCCGCCCTGGGTGCAACAAGTCCTGTAGTGTCCATCTTATCCCATTCCTCTCCCTTCCCCTTCTAGGACTGGGGAGGGACATCAGGGCCACTTCTACTTCTAGGTGGCAGTGACTTCAGATAAAATCTGGGATCAGGCTCCATGGGTCTCCTCTTCCCATGAGGGCTGTGCTGGAGCTCAGCCCCTTAGCCCTGGCTCTCACCTGAGCTGTAGGGATACCCGTGACATGATCCCCTAGGTGATCCTTGCCTTCCTGACTTGCCCTCAGACATCCCTGTCATGGGGCAGCTGTGGCTGGACCTGCTCTGCCATCCTCAGTAAGGGCTGAGGGATTATATTCCATGTCAGGGCTCTGAGAGTGAAAGAAGGTGACACAGGAATGCTGCTTATAGCACTACTCTTTACCTGTACTGAAGAGATCTGAGCCACTGGGAGGAACTGTGGTAATTTCTATCAGCAGCTCCCGGGGAAAGTGAAAAATTACTTGTTTCTCCTGCCTCTGCAGAAGCCCATGGGCAAATGGCTAAATAGTCATAAATGGAGAAACTATTAATGGAAATTTTCAAAACTTCCAAAATTCCAGGTTTGAATTTTGTTACAAGCTTTTTTCTTTATTAAGGAGCAATAATTTAAAATTATTTCCTTTCCATAGAGCAAATTTCTGCACAGCTTTACTCTTTACTTAATCTTTACAAAAAAAGAAAAAAAGCCCACATATTCTGAAATTCAAGCCCAGACCTCTAAACAAGGTTGCCATAGCTCTTTGATGTTTGATTAAATGAATCAAGGCTCTTGCTTCAGTTTGAAGTATGAATTATGAGTGTTTATTTCCTAAAATCATCAGTTGTGTAAAATAACTTAAGGGTGTGGATGGTGTGGGGGAAGGGTATCCCAAGACACTCAGCACTGGCCTGGCTTTACTTTGACTGAAGTTAGTGAGAATTTTCCAGAGTTTAACAAGAGCATCAGTAAACTAAAATCACTTCCTTTTAAAAATCCTGTCCTTAGTACTTCTAAGCTGCTTTGAAATCCTGAAATGAAAAAACCCTTTAGAATAGCAAAATGGATGTATTCTCATTATATTGAGACTGGTTTACTTTTTTAATAAAAAACTATTTGAAAGAAACCCTGTTTTCAATTAATTGAAAGAGTTACGGCTTCCTGAGAAGAATGGTGTAAGCAAAGTTTAATTTAAAAGTCATAGGTTAATATTTCTGGTTTTAGAGAAAATGGGTTTCAACACATCATTCTTTATTTTGCATACAGAAAAGAAACTTGTAATCTGATTTAATCTTCTGAACATAAACACTGCTCTCTTTTCTTAACCAAGTAATTCATTTACATCAGCAATAACAATAACTTTTTTCTATGAGAATTTCAAGTGGCACAAAAAAGAATTAGACTAAATATCATGCTATAAATTCAGAAGTGATCAAAAAGTCAATATTAATACTTAATGTTGAAAACACCATTTGGATTTCTGAATAATATCTGAAGAAAGCACAAGGAAATATTTCTTTCATCTGTAACAAGCCTTAGAGGAAGTATTTAAAAAATGTCTAGGAAGATGGTTGAAGTTCAAAAGAAATTAAACCCTGAGCTTTGAGATACTGCAAGTTAATATATTTCAATAATAAAACTCTTTTAAATATAAGAAAAATATTAGTCTAAGGTGTATTTTCTTGTTTTTTTCCCAAGTCTTAGCTATTGTCCATAATGCAATTTCCAAATCAAATTAAAATCTGCTGTTAAATTTGCCAGCAACCTTAGGGCTGGATGGGAAGAAGAAAATTGCCTGACTCCAGGCCTGCTCCCTTTCATGTGAAAGGGAACTGTGTTAGAGGGCTGGTGGGTGTAATCCTCTCCTAAAATAGTTTCATTTGGGCATCCTTATTTGCACTCAAATACTGTAAGCGGTATTTATACACAATTTATGTGAACACATAGTTTAATCATGAGCTAAAAGACATAATAGATAGCTTAGACTAGCATGCCACAAAGTTAAACATGAGTAAGCTCACTGCTTTTAGAACAGGAACCCAATGAGAGTCACTGCAGGCCAAAGAGGTCATGAAGATGTGGGTGTCTGTAGTTCCACAGCATAGACAGATCATCAGCATTGCTGTGTTTCTGTCTTCCAGCTCTGACTCTTATTCAGGATTTAATATATGTCAAAAATAGCTTTTTTTTTTTTTCTGAAATCCCAGTGTCACTAATACCAATTTAACAATTTTACTTGTGTCAGTAGGTTGGTTTTCTTTTTTTTTTCTCTTGTCTTGAATGTCTTTGATTTATGAACTGTCAATATTATATCTCATTATTTATTCTAGAATTCAGATCGTCCGCAATTAAGGCACCTACATCTGTATAGATTACCATTAAGTGGGGAGAGTGTCGGGAGAGGGACATGAATTTTGAAAACCAAAGTCAGTTATTTAGTAGGATAACTTTAATGAGAATCCTTACAAGACTGTACGAACCAGAGACACCACTGAGATGAGGTGGAATAAGCATCTGCCACACTTCCTCAGGAAACCTGAGTTCCTTCTCAAGCCTGAATGACCATTACCATCTGCAGAGCATGGGAAGATGCAAAAGCAGATAATGGGAGAGGATTACATCTTTGTTAATATTGCCCTTAAATTTTTAATTAGCAGCAGCAGGAACCTCTCTGAAGTTATCTGTCATCTCCTACACCTCCTTTTCTTCCTTAGTAGGAGGAATGAGAGTTGTCTTCTTGCCTCCAAAGCAATTTTAGAACACACTTTTTTTATAAGACACAGATTATTTAAAATGTGTCTGTCTCTCCATGGCCCTCTTCTGCCACCCACAGCTGTTCCAACTTTTACCCTTTACTTTCCATTGTTCCCTATGAATTACTCTTACCACACTGGAAATCAGCTGATCTGCCTCCTGCCCACGAACATTCCTATGAATTGCATTTTCCCGATGTAATTGATCAACTTTTGTGAGGCCTAAACATAAAACATAGAAAAAGGAGCAATAAGGACTTGTGAATATATTTCCAAGTTACAGTAACTGATCAGAAGTAAATAAGATGTCATTGTGCTGTCAAGATTTTTGTTCTCAGAAAGAAAGTTAAGTGGGATGGAACCCCGTAACACAAAATCTAAGGTTTATTTTCTTAGTGAGATGAGTACAAGAGTTAGATAGCAATTCCTATTCTATCTCATATATGCACACACATAAGTCTGCATAGGCTTCCCACATCAGACAAATCTCCAGTCCAGCTGTTATCGGCACCATGGTCTCAAGGGACCAGGACATATCTTCCACTTGTCTGAGATAACCAAGCCCTGGATGGCAAATTGAGTTCAGCCTTTGGCAGTGATGAACACATCCATGGGTGTGCTTTCCCCAAGAGGAGCTACTGTCTTCACTATTTCTTGTCTTCTATCCCAAAAATTCTGCTTAAGCTGATGCCTAAAAGTCAGGCTGCCTGAAACAGAGGCCAAGACAAATTAGGAGTATAAAAGCAGACAGATTTATTCAAGGCCTGTAAAGGCCTTGAAGGTAAATTCGGGCAAGCAAAGTCCCCCATCAGGGACTACACCCAAAATGGACGACTAGTCACAAGCCCTTCACCTTTTGTAAGTCCTGTTCCATTAGCATATTGGCCCTTAATTCTCCAATCACACCCCCAGGTGATGATGTTAACCACCCTGGGCACGACCCCTCTATACCACAGTAGTTTACATATTTTCGGACTCTAGGGCAACGAATATGTCCTTGGATCTGTATTCAGAGAGCCCTGTTTTGGCTAAAGGTGCTGGGAACAGAGGACTTTAGCATTTTGTAAGAAGCACAGAACTACAGTAAGTTACAGACTCATGAAGAGTAAAAAGCTCTTGAAGTCATAATGAAGGCATCAAAGCCACCAGCGGCAAATCCCAAGGCCAATCTCTTGACTGTCTCATGTCATAAGTGTCACAACCCATGTGTAGGCAGTGTGATGTTTGTTATGAATTCTCATCAGGCTGAACGCAGACACCAGATGTGTGTCAGGGAGTTCTAATGTTTTATTGTCCAGTGAACTTAATTCTGGCAACCAGTCCACTTTTTATACTCAAGAGCTATTAGTTAACAATCCCTTAAATTATTACAATACCCTTCCATAAAAATGGTGCCAGAAAAGCCCTGAATTTTTTACAGTACGCTTCTATAAGTTCTCAAGTCCCACAACAAACTCCCCAAAGATGCTGGCTAATAAGCCACAGAGAACTTCTACACTTTACCCACTCCCACAACAGACTTCAGTATGGAACATGGGGTAGAATATGATGGCTGTGCTTTGCCTGGTAAAGCAAAGGCAGAGAAAGACAGAGACAGAAGAGGCAGAGAGAGAACAAAAAATATCACCAGCCCTTAGATACCATGTTGTCCTACCACGTGGATGGTCTGGAGCTGGGGCATTAAGACAAAGAAAGTGAAAGAGAAAGAGGAAAAAGAGAGCAAGGAGGCCCAGCCCACTTCCTTTTGTGGTTAACCTGGTGCACACATCTTCCATAAACTAGATTTTTTTGTGCTGTTTTGTTCATGCATGCACAGTCAGCTCTTTGAGCCCTCCTCCAGGAAGTAAGTCCAGGCAGAGTACTGAGTCTCAAGATGGAGCCAGAAGCTGGCTCAGAAAAGGACCGCAGGACCTTCTCTTCCAATCCTATCTGACCCGCTGTAACAGTCAGAATGTATGAGACAAAATACAAAATCCTCTATACTAAGTGAATTACCTGCTGATAACTAAATCACTATAATCTTCTGGGGCCCTGCCCTAAATACATGGATGAAAAGCTGTTAGCAGTTTATCTATGCATCTTTCTTTCCTAAACCATTAGAGAAAGGTGGATACAGCCCACCTCTTTAGGGTAAGCCTTCTCTATAATAATCGTCTGTGCTTCATTAGTAATCCTGGCTCAATAATTTAAAGTTTTAAAATTTAACATATACAGTTGGGCAGATATAGCCAGGGTCTTATTTAAATGATGCTTTTTTATTGGTTCACCCTCTGACATTCCCTCTTTAATTAATGTTACCTCCATTTAACATATCTGTAATTTACCTTCGTCTTCACACAATGAGCTACAGCTCGCAGCACGATAAGTGCCATAGGTTTCTTTTTGTTTCTTTTTTTTGAGAATAAATTCAAACAATATAGATAGAGCCTCCAGTTCTGTTCAGATTTAAGAGTGTAATAGGTACACATGACTGAGAATTGATGTCAGTTCTTAAGTAGGAACACTGAATACTATCCCAGGGTGAAGGCCACCACCTGAAAAAAGAGGAGTTAAAGTACTTTTCCTCAGCTTTTCACAGAAAGTGGAATTATTTGTCCTCCTTTGAGACGCAAAAGGAAAGTGTCAGAAAATTATAAATGCCCACTTATCTCAGTCTATACAATATATAAAATTATAACCTTCATAAAATACAGAAAAATTATTGAAATACCAACATCATAAAAGCAGTTGAAAGGCCATATCCTTGTAACTGATATCTTTGTACAGTCACATCCCCTCTAAAAATGAAGGAAAGTGTGAGGCATATATAATCCAGGGGGTAGAAGAATGTTAGATGGATAGCATAGGCAACACTCAATCCTTATGTCTATGAATTTGGAAATATTTATTTCTGTGACATGTAGTTTTCTGACCATTCTTACCACCACTTCTTCTTAGTCCTTGTCCCTGTTCACTTACTCAGTGTTATCTGCTTCATCTGTAATGCTTCTCATCTACCTTGCACTCACGTTTATCAACTCATTTTTGTTTTCTTCTTTTTCGTCATTCCTTGTCTTTAATCACTAGAACAGCATAAAGAACAGAAGGCGGAAAAAAATAGTTATGTTAAATTTAAGAAAGACCACACCACATCAAGGTGAAATTCAGTGTTCTGTTCCTGAAACTGTATACAAATAAATGCTGACAAAAGAATATGAACAGGATGATAACACTACTCCCCATCTTTCTGTCATCAACCAAATAATTCCAGGTCAAGAGATTACAGTACCTCAGTGTATTTTAGGACTGTGGAAATACTGTGTATTCCTTAGGTGTTATTAAATTTTTACTATTTGCAGCAAGTTCTAAGGCTGCATGTGAACAAATAAACAAATATTCCTTCTTTTTTTTTTGTTTTGTTTTGTTTTGTTTTGGTTTTTGGTTTTGGTTTTGTTTGTTTGGGGTTTTGTTTTTGTTTGGTTGGACTTAAGCCTGGCATTGTGTATTATTGATGTACAAAAATAAAAATTCACATGCTATATGGGAGTTAGAAAAAATAATGAGGAGACAGGGTTTCAGCAGCCAAGATTCAGGATTTAGGAAAGAATTTAGGAAAAACCATGTAGCTGTAACCTCTAGTCTGTTGACAGTTTCTTTGTTAGTGGTGATGTTTTTTCCCCTATTCTTAAAACCTCTCTTAGACAGAGTATGTCTGTGAAAGCAAGCTGGGTTTCAACTGGCAAAATAGTTGAGTAAATTTGTTTTTGCTATTTATACCCATACAAATTGTATTTTGCATCTGTTTTAAAGTTCATTCTCATTTCAGAAGGCAGTGACTGTTAATAAGCATGCAGGACATGTGGGTAATCCCTTCTGAAATTAACTCTTTAAATTCACTGCAGCATGAAATTACCCTTTATAACAGTTAACTCAGGGTTACAATTTCATAAACTTCTGTTTTAATAAACTTATTAATAAAATTTTCATAAACTTTGGAAATTTTAATCTCACGTCTTGCTGCTTTTTTCATGGCAACAGGCAGCTTGTTTTGCTTCATCTACGGTACAACTACTCTACTGTGTGCATGCAGGAGAAAAGAGATTCTCTATTTCAGCACTCATAGTAGTAGAAATGTTCCTAATTTGCAAGTATATCTATTTAAGTGCAAATGAGTCCAAGTTATTCTGTATTCCATGACTCCTAGCAGTGATATCTTGAAATTCAACTAGTCTTTCTCTGACTAACCTGTAACATTTGAGATTTATTGGATTTTTAAAAGTATCAGTTTTAAAACTGTTGGAGGTTGAGAGGTGTGGAATTTTTTCCCCTACCCTGTCACTAGGTTACTAATGACTGGATACTTAAGGACCATTAACTTCTTTTGTGAGAGACAAAAGGGCTAGCTGGGCATGGTGAGGAGAGAGCAGAGGTGGTCATCAGAGACAACACTGGACCACCGAGGCAGCAGTGGGGAACTGTGGACTGCGGACTCCTCAGCTACCAGCGGCAGAAAGTTCCTTCAGATCTGCGCTGCTTTGCTTTGCGTTGGTGAGTGAGCTTTCGTCTGGGAAAGGGACGTTCCTGGAGAGCACATCCTCCTGGCTGTGCCAGCAGTTTTCTGTCCAAGGGGCCCGGCAGCCGCGGCCCCACGCTCTCCCTGTAGGAACACGGCCACGGCTGGGGAGTTTCTGCCACCTTCTACCGGCGAGCCCGGCTGGGCTCGTCTCTGCCGCCCCTGCTCCCTGCTCTGAGCTCCTGCCCCACGTCTGCTGCACGCCCGCCATTGCCCTGCCCGCCCCGCCCNTTATAATAATTCGGAGGGAAAGGGATTAATATTTGTGGGTTTTAAGGGAGGTTTACACCTTCCTTAGCAGATACCTGTCTTCAAACCAAGACAAAAACATATCTGGTATTAGCCACATCTGAAAATTTTTTTACTCAAATGTGGAAATGAATATTTTGTGTTTGTGATTTGAGATGAAATATTTTAATGAAAATTTATATTGTTCTGTGAAACACTCTGACAAAACCTGTAGTGTACTTGAATCATCACAATTCTCAGTGAAAAAGTTCTCATGTTTCTCTATTTAGATAGTGACTATTATAGCAGAAAGATGGCAATGAAGGCAGCTTCCCAAATGATAAAAATGCAACGATAAACAGTTTCCCTTTTTTTTGTTTGCTTCTTTTCAGAACTTTACTTCAAAAAGAAAAAAAAATAAAATAACACAAGAAAGCAACATCAGATGCCAGCAATGATGAAATAAAAACATGTCTTTTTTGTTTTATATTCAGTATAATCTAACTTCTTTTCTGTAGAAATTTTTTGTCCTTTTTTAAGACATCTTCACATGTATTCTTAATTTTTAATTCTTCATTAGCAGAGGCATCCCACAACCCAAAGGGATGATGCCACATTAATTTTCCATTTTTGAGATTTAAGAAACCTAAATATCATATTGAACCCAGGTGTTTATTTCAGGGAGCCCATACTGACAAGTGGAAGCCAGTATTTTTAATTAGAAAATCCTAGAGAAAGCAAGTTGAATTTCAAGGTTACGACTGAAGTTTTGTTACGATCCAAATTAATCTCATAAAAACTCCTAAGTACTGCTTTTCAACAGGTATAAAAATAGAAGTAATTCACACAAATTTAATATTTTTAAGTTCATAAGTTTTCAAGCATTAAAATTTATTTGAGATGTGCTGCATTCATACTCCCACAGAGGCTTGCCTGTATTTAATTCTTCCACTTCCAGTCACTTAAGGCCACCTGAGAACTATCACTCTGTGTACTTTTCAGAGGCTATAAAGATGATATAATTTAAAATCTCATTAGTGGCTATAAACAGTTTATAGAACTTTGAAATTAATTATCTGAAGCTGAAATTCTTAGATCCAACCATGGTAATATTTATTCATACCTTTCATGCCATCATTAATGCAATGGAGCACAGTCAAACAGATACCAAGCTCCTAAGACTCAACTCTTGAAGAACTAACAAGAAAGTCAGACTTATTCTCATTGGAAACAAAGAAACCTTTTGATGTCCTAATTAAAACACTGCTGTTTCAAAGATGGTAAATAACACTGATCCAAGTAAGGATTAACAGTTACAAAGAACATAATATCTCAAAAAGTAGTAAAAATCCATAAATAATTTGTAGTAAAACATTTCCTTCCTTCATATGATGATGTTTTACTTAGGAAACAAATGAAAGCTATATTTTTTACAACTAGATTCAGAAAATTTTCAAGAATAAAAATGATCAACAATGTAGACAGGATTTAGTTTTTTTGGTTTCTTTTGTTTTGGTTTTGGGTATTTTTTTAGTTTTTTTTTTAACATAAATAATACAAAGAAAGTTGGTAAGCTTAATTATGTACTGAAAACAGCATAAGTGGATTCTGGTGCTCCTTTAAGGCTTTGCTGAAGGGACCACTCCAAGGCTGGTGCACACCAACCAGACTGAACAGATGGCTGTGAAAAAACACACTGTTCGTAAAGGCATCAAAGGATTTTTGGTTTAGTTAAAAATCTTTGTGTAGTAATGGATTTCAGGTATCTAAAATATTATTAAAATGTTCCTTTTATGTTTTTCCTCCCACAAATCTGAGAAGTAAGTCATGGGAAATTTCTCTCTTGAAAGGCTTAGGCTGGTGCTATAAGAAATAAGGGATCTTTCCACAACGCATTCCGGATATTGTTATGAAAATTTAGATTGAGAAGATAGCTCTATGTTCTTTCAAGAGTTTAATGTGTTTGTAAATTCTTCCAGGTGGTGCTCTTAACATGGTAATGAACATACTTAAACAAATTCATTGATTGAGTATCAATATAATTGCCCTTAAATTATACTGAGGTGGCTAGTCCCAGTCATTTCAAAGAGCTGAAAGAAAAAAATATCAGCTGGGATGTACCAGTTCAAAACAGTCTTTAACCAGGAAATTATCTCAGTATCGCACAAACCAGCCTAACACACATATATTTTATAGGTGAGAAAGTTCAACATTAATTTTAGATTGAAATAGCTTTTTCAGCAATAAGAATACTGCAGATTACTTCACCTGGGCAGCTTTGGAAAGGACCTCAGTGGCAAACCTAATGGGTTAATTAAATATAAGTGCTACACTGAACCTTTGAGGGAGGAAAATCCTATTGAAGAGAAATTTCTCCAATACAATGAAAATGGAAAATTGATTTACAGTCTTAACTGTGTCAGTTCTTATAAATAAGAGTTATAATGAGGGTCTAAAGAATGCCAGATAAAGAAACAAAGGACTGAGTGGGGGAACAGATAACACTTCGGTATAAATGAAGTATAATTGTTCAATCAATAGTTTGCTTTAAAGGTTTAGGGAAGATTTCATTAGACATAGATCAAACAGGTATCTCTTTGTACAGAGAGCAATGAACTGCAAGTTTATGGTGGGAAAACACTCTCTCAGAAAAGAGTTAAAACTATTAAAAACTGCTAAAATTCACTGAACCAGGTCATGGTAATAAATAGTTTTAAACACCAGCTAAATAGTATCCTTTATCTTTCTTTCCCTCTCCCTGTCCTACTTCTGTGCCAGCAAAGGTAGCTACTGAGGTAGGTTGGTTGCTGCAAAAATCTTCCCATTTGCAGGTGTTTGCAACACGGCAGGTGTCATTCTTTAGGTGTGAAGCAGCTGCTGCTAAGTGTAAAGTCCATTCAATGAATAGCATTTCATTCAGGCTCAATGCACTCCATACAAAGAGATATTTGCGTACAGGACCATTCCCTGAGTATTGATGCAAACACTTTTAACTGGTTTAAACAGCCCTCCCGCTTTTAGGAGGTTCAGCAATCTAATCAGGAACAATAGCAACACTCTGTGATTAACAGCACACTTGAGAAAGCAAGCAAATATGCAAGCAAATAATGGGAACAGCCATGATTGCTCTATATAAGTACCCCAGGAACTAGCAGGGTAGCAAAATGCCTAGGAGGAGAAAGAACTTTTTAAACTAAAGGACATTGTAGGCAATTGGCAATAAATAAATCTAGATTGGAAATTAGGAGATTGCTAACAATTAGAAGAATCAGACAATGGAACAAACTCCCAGAGGGAGTAGTGAAGGAAAAATACCTACTGTATTTAAAGACACATTCAAAAAATTTCGTGAAAATTATCACAGAAGAACAGGAGATTAGGTTTGTTTGCCCAGATTCTTTCCAGTCTTATGTCATACTTTTTTAAACAGGATGAAGAGATGAACAGCAATTCATAGGGTGATACCAATTTCCATCTCTTTCTATTGCTGGAAATGGTATTTTAACTAGGAAAAAATGCCATATTCACTGTATAAAATGTGTTGCATATAGTTTGAAAATCTGAAGTGAAGAAATAATTTGATTTCATGGGTCTATTTCTCACACACACCCATCATACATTTCAGAATAGGATATGTAAATGAACTGAAGCATATACTCTGGCTAGATGGTATGATTTATTGGTGGCATACACCCACATAGTCCCTTAGGAGCACCCCTTAAGTCCCTTAAGTGCAGCATTGCTTAACCTCCTTATCATTCCCTAAAATAAATCAGCTGCAAGACATGTATTAAAAAATCCTGACACCAACTTAAGCCACTGCTGGAATATCCACAGACTTGAATGGAGTTTCCTTTTCACTTGGAGCTTCCCAGGGCAGTTGTTTAATTGCATATCAAGTTTGTCAAGCCGTTGAAGCAAGGTTTTGCAAATTTGTTTCAATAACAGCATGGTACTGTGCTAGATTTGCCTGTCTAAAAGTCAAGCCTTCCTTTTCAGTTGATTTATGTTTCAGCACAAAACTCAAAAAACCAAAAAGAAAATCATAAGTGTGCATCATTTCAAATGTTTGATAGAAATATAGAACCTGAAATTTGAAAAGTAGTGGTAGTCCATTCATAGATGATGCTGATCCAAAATCAACTTCAATAGGAAACATACATCCAACTTGATAGATTAAAATCCAAGACTAATGAAATTATTATAATGTGCTTTGCAGAAAAATGCCAATAAATGGTCCCAAAGTAATTTTGCTGACAGTGCAATGAAGACCGCTGATATTTTTAATGCTCATTGGCATTTCATTTCATGAACCTTATAAGAAGCAGTTTGTCTAAATCTCCGAGATTACTCCTCAGTTGCAGTAAAACTTTATTTAATTTTCATGTTCTCTGAAATGGATAATGCTGTTATTAATTTTTATTAGTGAAATCCATACAGGACTGAAAAAACATCTGAATCCCAAGGTGATATGGGCACTACAGACATCCAATTCTGCCTGGACAGTTTTGGACAGAGAAAAAATTTAAAAAAATATATTTCTTTCCAAGAGACAAGCAGTGAATGATTATCTAATGACACATTATCTAATTCTTCCCTTCATCTGTATCCTTACAGTCTTTTATGTATTTTACTTATTTCTTGAAGTTTGTCTTAAACCCACAAATACTTATGCTGGGAAGAATGGAAGGGGAGATTGCTCTAAAATTACTGCTTCTGAAAGACACATCCATTTGGTCAAGTACAGCAGTCTAATGTTCCCTTATACCCTTGAAAACCCTTGAATGGATTTCATATCTGGCAAATGAACTATGATAACTGCACAGAGCATTTGTGGGGAAAAAAAAAAAGGAACAAACAAACAAAAAAACTGAGCTGAACTGGGAGCCAAGCAAGAGGACAGAAATCATCATTTCCAGTGGGAAGAAAAATACTCTCTTCAATCACTTAAAGGAAACCTTTAGGCTGAGATTTTAAATGCAGAGAACCTCCTGTTATAAAGGAAAATCTAATGGGGAAAATAAACATTTTCTTTCTTCTGTAAAATAGGATATGCATGCTCAAGACTCACAGACCAGAAGCAATTCTCAGAACCCAAGTATTTACTTTTCTTGAATAAGCTAACAAGTAAGCTATGAAGGTATGATCCTTTTTTTTTTTTCCTTCCCATCTGTTCTGATCCTTATATTTTACTACATCACAATTCTATACCAGAATGAAAATAATATAATTTTGCCTGGAGCAGCCTAGATAGTATTTGCCAAAGATTTGTCCCTGGGCAATGATAAAATCTCTGAATTTTGAGACCATTAGGACTGTCTTTCTATTTGGTATATCTTTAACCATCAGGTGACTAAAAAAAAGATCTGTGTAAAAGATAGATTGTCATGATAATTTAAACCTCTAAACCCACTCAAAGGGTTTTGCATTAATTTTTTCACTGGTTTATGTCAGTATTAAGATAAGCAGTCTAGCTCTATATTTTGAGAGATTCAGTCCTGTACATTACTAGATACAATTTCTTGCTATGTTTAGTTAGAAGAACACTGAGGTTCTCTCTCACGGCAGACCTTAAGAGAAGATAATTGTTTCTAAAATTATGAGGATGTGGTATTTGACTTATATTTAAAAACTCAGATTAGAAGTTGAAGTCAAATAGAAATGGGCTTAACCTAGTTTCAGTAGTATCAAGACAACGAGAGAGTATGGAAAACTAGGATTTAGACAAATTATTATATTTAATTTTAGACAAAATTACTTGTCTAAATAATTTGTTTAAACTTGTCATGTGCAAACTCATTTAGATTAGGAGTTGCAGCTCCTAAATCTTTTCTAGAGGTTTTCACTTAGGCTAGTCTCTTGTCATGTACTCGCTCAGTGCTTAACCAAATAAGCTGGGTAGAAAACACAGTTGAGCTGAATGTGGTTGAAACATTTTCTTGATCAGAAAAGAGTACTAGGTTAAACTCTGGGAAAAGATTGAGCTTTTATCTCCCACAACCTTGGTGACAGCCTAATTTCCAAATTGTTGAGTTCTCTTAGATGTTGTCTGTTCTATCACTAGCATTTTGTGGTATCTTGACTACTAGATATCCCTGGAGAACTTGGTTGGTCAGACAAAATAAATATTCAAGTATTGCTCTTTAGAGGAACAGGAATGTCCATTTAAAAGTCTGAGCCTTTTTCAGGGCTGGGTAAACTCTGAGTAGTTATAAGAAATTTTCTTAACAATTGCAACTTTATCGTTACTTGTATTAAAGTATGTCTTAGAATTATTTAAATGGTATCATTGAAAAAATCATACAATATATTTATTAGTCAGTCTGCCAGATGCTGCTTCCAAACACATAGATGCAATCCCCACCTGTGAAGAATTTCAGAGAACTGGTTAACAAAAATAAAGACCAGTTGTTTCTGCAAATAGATTTTATTGTGGATATGTAAGAACAAACAACAACAATTTAGCAACTAAAGAAAAGAATGATTTTTGTTTTGACACTGCACATTAGTAGGAAGAACATCTGTGTATCTAATTTTCTGCAATGAGCAGATAATGGCTAAAACATAAATCATCTAATTAAAAAAAAAAATTACAATAATGAGGATAGTACTAGGCTTCCAACTTATTTTGGTCATTCTTTAGAGGTTTTCTCCTTCAATTCTGATTACAAAGGTGCATGATATTGCTGCTGAGCTATAATCACTTTAGCATTTTTAGTTTTTAATAACAGTTTCTGTATTCATTTCAGTTTGTGATGATGATCCCAGCATGTTATAATAATTTGCATCACACTTCCAAATGAGAATTGATTTTGTTTGTATGGGTAATTTCTCAGCAATTCCCCTTAATTTCAAGATGAATGTGTTTTTCAGTTTTTCCAATTATGTAAAAAAAAAAAAACAAACAAACCCCCCCCACCGTGGAATCTCTCAGAGCTCCTAAGACCTTTATATCAATCTGTTTTCAATTAATTGTTTTTAAGTGTGTGGGAGATTATTGAACACTAGCAAGATGCACAGAGATTGTGGAGTCTCTGTCTTCAGGGAATTGCAAAACTTGATTAGACACAGCCCTGGGCAGCATGCTCCTGCTTTGAACCAGATCTACAACAGGAAAACCTCAAGACTTCCCTCCCAAACTGAATCTTTTTATGAGTTTTTGAAAGAAGTCATTACATTAATCAGATTATATAATGGCACCATCATACACTGAATTTTGCAGGGAAGCAATTTTCACAATTCAGCCAAACAGGAATATAACAATTAATATGTTAAAATATCTACATTTTTAAAAGTTTTAAAGTCTATGTCACATTTGTACATGTGTGGTTTTGCATATATACATACATGCAGGTATACATATTTCTATCCATACATGTATTTGTACACGTTCTACTATGTTAAAATATCCTTTTTTATACACTAGATTTTGGTGCTTAATACACTGACACTTTAAAAAAATTCTTGATATTTTTATTTTATTTCCAGTTCTTTCTAGTTATATTTCAGTGTCGTTAAATTAATGCGGACATAATAATAATTTTAAAAAGTAAAGGCTGGTGAATGAAGATTGGAACTAGAGTTAGTCCACAAATAAATAGTTTTGATTAAGAAAAACGAATAGCCTATACAAAAAGAATAATGTGTTATTTCCTTTAGAAAAACACTTAGATAACTGAATTTCTTTTTTTAAATGCTTTTGACTTCTTAGTTATTCTAAATAAAATTATCAGGAAATTTATGGTTCCCATAATGCCAGTATAAATGGAATGCAAAACTATGATATATACAGTTACAGCTGGGCATGTATTTATTCAAAACTGAATACAACTTATTTTTACAACTAATTACAGAGAAAATAATGTTTTTGTGGTAAATTTCATCCTATCACCATCTGTTACATATTTCAGAACAGGTTTTTAATCCAGAAGGTGCTTTTACTTGGAGTGATGACAAATCAATCTACATCTTTATTACAGGACACATTAATTGCATTACAGCCTTAATATATTAGAATATTGTATAATGTCCAATTCTTTGTACTTGCTCACATAAAATCCATACTGACTTTAAGTTCATTACAACCAAAATACCCGTGGAAATCACACCCAGCACATATCATACAACATACAGTATTGAAAGCACAATCTGTTCCTAGAAATTGTCGTATGAAATATTTCCTAAATGCTGATTTTGAAGTACAGAAATAGATGTTTTTTACACGAAGTGAGGCACTTTGTGTAAAAAACGTCTAATGAGACATTAATGAGTGTCTCAATTCTCAGCCGCTCTAATGCCCCAAAAGAGAGGGTTTTTTTTAAAGTATTTCCCATTCTTCCCTGAAGTTTCTGGAAGTGTTTCAGATGATTGTTATGTTTAGGGACGAAATGACACTTGTCTCTGCCAAACTATCTGGTTCAGCACATAATGTTCACTGTAATCTAACTGCTGTCTGTAAGATAACACTTCTTTCCTTTTCTCTCTTCTTTCTTTTATTAATAACTGAATAATAATACAAATCCATTTTAAAAGAATTGGCTACTCGGGATGCATTTTACATAGCTTTCCCAGGGCCAGCTCTGATTTCAGATTGGAACTTTCCTTGCTCCAAGCTGATGAAATACTGTGCTCCTCAGAATATGAACCTGCACTGCACTGTTTTGTTCTAGAGGTAATGTGCAGCTAAAGGGTTTTGGGGGGGGAGGGGGGGTGGAATTTCAGGAGTGTGGATTATTTTAGACATTAGAGATAATGATATTCTGCTTGACTTGTGAAACCCTTTACTTAAAAAAAAGTGCTAAGACACTCTTAATTTAAAAGTGGAAGAGATAATCCCACTTGAGATTGATAAAGCCTGAAGTCTTTATCACCTACATTGCTGGTAGAGAGCTCTGGGATGGAAAGGATTAACTCACCTGCTTCACTTCAAGCAAACTAAGCTTGCAAAAGAGCCCTCTAGAGAGTCTGATCACATAACTATGTGCTGGACTTGTGTCAGCTGTGTCACATTTGTCAGGCACCTGCAGTTTAAGTCCAGGCAGCACAGCTACAATCAAAGGGATGCTACAGAGATTATATTTCGTCATGTTCTGCTCTCAGCATCTGCTTAGCATTTCAGGTACATTGATCCTACCATCTAGAGAGGATCCTAGCCTCAAGAGAGGCTGCTTTCCTTCTCATTCAAGATAAATTTAAGGAAAAAAGGTTGGTTCCTGTACACATGTCACTGCAAATAAGGAGGACTCTGTTCCTCGCTCAGGCATATCTAGGTTTTCATGTGAACATAAAAAATGAATCATTGCATTTAACACCTAAAACATTGACCTTTGATAAAGCTTCAAAAGAAATTAAACTATGTGGCCCAAGAACTTCAGGATAACAATAAATGAAACTAGTTCACAAACCTAAGTTCTGCTCCATCCACTTCCTTATTCCTCGCCCTAAAAAAGACATAAGTCTTCTCACACAGCCGTTATATCCATATATTTCTAATTTTTCGCCATGTCACTTACTCCTGCCCCTGGTGGTATACAATAGCCTCTTATACATGCTCACATCCATGCCCCCTTAACTACTGTAAAAAATTAACTCTGTAACAGGTTCACAAGGTCACTTTCTGTATTCCTGCCAGAATGTACTACATGAGAAGGCATGGATAAGCCATGAAAAAGCATGGAAAGCAAGAATAATGCCAAGGATTTAAGCTTATACAGTATCAAGTAGTAATAAACAGTTGAATGCTCTTAATAAACAGACCAGAGCCTGTGCTTAAGAGGAAGGTGGAAGTTCACAGAAATTTCTTTTTCTCTGACTAGAGAGAAATGCTTTTTCTACCTGTAAATTTAGAGCTTCCTGAATCCAAAAGTGAGAGAAACCAATCAGGCACCTCGGAGATTCTCCAGGTTATTTGAGGCACTGCATTAATCCCATTGACCATATCCTTCTTGTAATGTGTGGTTCGGGAGAAAGGCTTTCCTTTAGTTTCCTGTAATTTCCACTTATAATACTTTATTTAATTCATGCACTGATCTATTGTCAAGACATCTAGATAAATAAAAAATTAATTTAGACATTGATCAACTGAATGAAATCTAAAGTATTGTATTGGCACTGCACCAAAGAGCATTAACTGAGAAATTGTATAGCATAATAAAACTCTCAGAAATAAAAACATTCCATCACAATTCATCTGGAATTACTCTGGGTTTTTAAAGGACAATTTTCTCAAAAAAAAAAAAAAAAAAAAAAAAAAAAAAATCAAAAAAAAAATTATTTTTTA
>VZTX01009479.1:263190-295440 GCA_013400915.1 Pardalotus punctatus
AATCCAACACAAATTTTTTTGGAATTATCTTTGGTTTTTAAAAGAAAATTTTTAAAAAAAAAAAAAAAAAAAAAAAAAGTAAAAATCTCAAAGAGATATTATTATTCATATGATCTTGGAAAAAGATTAAAGAATGTGGAAAATAATCACAAAAATTTGCAAAAATTTTTGCAAAGCTTGTCTAATAAAAGAAATATAAAAAATAGAAATACAATCTAAATTTGATTATCATTTAGCATGCATACATATTGCCTAATCTCTTGCATTTAGAAAAACCTGTTCTTTGCAAGCGTCACTCCTCTCCAGCTCTATAACAGATTTTATACTTACTTGGAGAGGCAAGTACCATTTTTCCCATAAGTTTCATCTACCCCTTAGGCTTCAATCTCTTTGAGACACTTTGCAATTTTAAGACTACAGATAGAATATCACCAGGCAATCTGACAAAAATAAAATAGGCATCAGTTGTAATACTTGCATAAAGAAGTGTTATAAAAGTAAACTGTTCCAAAGATGTTGAGAAGAGTTTGCATTTACACTGTAAGAGTGAAAGTTATTATTTTCCACATAAGCAAATATCATCCCAACCACACAGCAGTGAAGTCCATAGTCCCCAATGAAATCAGTGCAACCTGTCAGCTGCCAGCTTACAAATGGTGTTCCTGAAGGGGAGCTTTTGTGTGATACAAATTTTCACTGTTTACTTTAACAATAATTGTTTTCTCATGCACACTGTGAAGTTATATCTGTGTTCTTTGGAATAGAATCACAGAGCTGAGAGAAAACCAAAAAGGCTGGTGAAGGTGCTGGAACGTAAGGCCCATGAGGAGTGGTTGAGGGAGTTGGGGTTGTTCAATCTGGAGAAAGGAAGCTTAGGGGAGACTTCGTGGCTCTGTGCAACTCCCTGAGAGGAGGTTGCAGTGAGGTGGTGGTCAGCTTCTTCTCTTAGGNACTACAGATAGAATATCACCAGGCAATCTGACAAAAATAAAATAGGCATCAGTTGTAATACTTGCATAAAGAAGTGTTATAAAAGTAAACTGTTCCAAAGATGTTGAGAAGAGTTTGCATTTACACTGTAAGAGTGAAAGTTATTATTTTCCACATAAGCAAATATCATCCCAACCACACAGCAGTGAAGTCCATAGTCCCCAATGAAATCAGTGCAACCTGTCAGCTGCCAGCTTACAAATGGTGTTCCTGAAGGGGAGCTTTTGTGTGATACAAATTTTCACTGTTTACTTTAACAATAATTGTTTTCTGAGTTTCACTGTCGTTATTATTGTTGTTATTATTGTTATTATTAGTAGTAGTATTATTAGTATTATTTTTATATTAGTCTTTATTCACTTAAGGAGTATACACAAAACAAATTTGTGGACAAAAATAATTTCCCCAAACTCCAACCATGTCTTCAATAAAGTTGGCAATCATTTTGAGACTGACATCACTGCTATCAAAAATTACAAAACTGTGATTGATCTTCACTTATCTCGCATAGATAAACGAAAGAGAGAGGAGGAGATTAAAAGTTACAAGTTGTTTGCTTAGGACTTTATTTTATTTTATTTTATTTTATTTTATTTTATTTTATTTTATTTTATTTTATTTTATTCTCATGCACACTGTGAAGTTATATCTGTGTTCTTTGGAATAGAATCACAGAGCTGAGAGAAAACCAAAAAGGCTGGTGAAGGTGCTGGAACGTAAGGCCCATGAGGAGTGGTTGAGGGAGTTGGGGTTGTTCAATCTGGAGAAAGGAAGCTTAGGGGAGACTTCGTGGCTCTGTGCAACTCCCTGAGAGGAGGTTGCAGTGAGGTGGTGGTCAGCTTCTTCTCTTAGGCAGCTACTGCTAGGGCAAAGGGAAATGGCCTCAAGTTGCACCAGGGGAGGTTTAGGTTGGTATCAGGAAGAATTTCTTCAGGGAAAGAGCGGGAAAATATTGGAACAGGCTCCCAGGGATGTGGTGGAGTCACCATCCCTGCAAGTGTTCAAAAAAACAGTGGATGTGGCACTTTGTTATGTTTTTGTGGGTATGGTGGTATGAGGTCAAAGGTTGGACTTGATTGTCTGGAGGCCTTTTCCAACCTTAATGATTCTATGATTGTATGAGAAGTGCTGAGCCCAAGTGACACCCAATGACCTGCAAGACAAGTCTTTATTTTAGAAATGTAACATAAACAAGAACAAAGCTGGAACCTAGGTAAGAGTTTTGGGAAAATTTGTTTCACTGAAATTCCTAGACACTCTCAATGGAACCACTAAAAATTAGTTACAACTGTAGGGAGTTTTTCAAAAGTTCAATTGGCACATAATTTTTAAACCCAGGTTTGGAAAGGTATTTAGCTGGAAAAAGACAGAGATTTCAAAAGCACTAAGACTCATACAAAATTGTGTGCTTGACAGTTTTAAAATACCCACTAAGTGCTTTTGTGCAGTTTTGATGCCTGGATATTAGCAGACTGATTTAAAAAAAAAATTAAATTAAAAAAATTATCCCCCCCAAACTTTTATCTGTGATTAGCCTAATTAAGAAAACCCAATGTCAGAGGATGCCATCTTTACAGCTGCACAAAATATACAGTCTAGATTTTCCTGTCATATATGTGCATGCACAAGTGATTATTTATGCAAAAATTCTGCTCTTAGAATACAGCATTGAATGCTTTTCAATGGTACATTTCTTTTAAAGTCAAAGAGGATCTTCTTCAGTCTCAAAAACATTTTTTATGTTTAACAGTGTGCACCATAAACACATAATAACATTTTCTCCCTCAGCTGCCATTAATACTACATTCTTCAACAGAAAAGTTTAATTGAACAGATTACTAAATCTTATGATAGGAGTGTCTGTATGCTCATCTGAAAATACATTCATTTATTTTCATAAATATGGTGCAATACATCTACAATAGAACTGGAAGGTTACATTTTATTTTTCTTTAGCAAATGGGTAAAGTGAATTATTAATGGACCCAAAAGGATGAGTGCTGAAATGTAATATTTATGTGTGTATTTAAGAATATTAATAGTTCAATTGACAATGATTCTGTGATCTCCTGTATGAACAAAATTGTTCACCAAAATATTATGTCCCATGGCGCTATCTCCCAACAATTTTAACTCTAGTGTCTCTTATTAATGTGATGTACATTTTAATAATTTTTCCCTATCTGTTCAAAACTTCAACAAGGAAAAATTTAAACTGGAAAATAATTGAAATGTGCTTTTCAGAGTCACTTCTCTGAAGGTGAAAAAAAGAATCTGCTGTAAGCTACCCTTTCTCCCACAAGATGGAGCTCAATCACTGTACTACAGTTCTGCAACACCTTGAGAGGTGGCTTTTGTCCTTTTGACATTCTCTTATTCCAACGGTCAAGACTAAGTAGTGTGATGCAATAGTCCTTTATTTATGGATGACAGAAACATCTGCAGAAAACAGTGCTGTGATCCTACTGTGATGTTGTCCTGGAGTGACATTATGAAGCCACTTTATTCCTTAACTGTTTGCTCAATGCCCAGGGCTACTGCGCCTTTCAGATGAACCCGGGGGGCGGGGCCGGAGCCAGGGTCGGTTCAATGGAACCGGCACCTGCAGGAGTCGGAGGAAAAGACTCGGTCCGACGGCCCGGGGGAGACAGGGGACGAAGGGACTGTGGCACTGCTTTCTGCCCTGCTCTCCCTTGAGAGCCTGGAAAAAGGGTTCTGTTTGTTTGGTATTATCTCCCCCTGGTCTGAAACATAGAGTTTTCTTTTAAATACTTAAATGTAGAGATTTCAAATAAAAGTTAGTTTTGTTGAAATTAATTAGAATAGAAAAGACACAAAACTCAGCTAGAAATAAATTAATGATTAAGTATAAAATAGCTTTTGACTATTTAATATTTATTCAGCTGCGCCTAGAGTAGACAATTAATAATCCTAAGAAAAAGAAGTTCAAAAGAGAGCCTAGACAGCTACAAATCTTACCCAGATGCAACTTATTTAAAAGCAATAGAAGAGAGTACTGGGAGTTTTCCAAAGTCAAATGTATTGTCAAAAACCAGCGAGGTAAGAAGGTCAAAGTGAGGAAGACGAGTTTCCTTCTTCAAAAGCTGCCCCCAGACCTATTCAAAGCCCACTGACTCAATTCCATTGCAAGAATTGCGCATGCTTAATGACTTTTTGCTAATTTCCATACGAAGCAGGGACTGGGAGGCACTTATACTATGAACATGTATTTGTATTTTAAATATGCATTATTGCTATAGATAAATAAGTTCTGTGTCGCATTGTTACTTCGGAGCTGTACATTTGGGAGCTATCCCTGCAGCTCTCCAGCGCTGAAATAAACATACGCTTTCTAACCTGAACAAGTTAGAGAGTCTTTGTCTATCTCAGGTGGATATCGATATTAGATCTATATCCACATTTAAATAATTCAGGTCTCCCTATCTCCCTTCCCTCCTCTCCAGCCCAGGGAGCCCGCGGAGTGGCCCCGGTGCCATCTCGGGAAACCTGGTATCAGCTCCTTGCAGACACCCTTTTCCTTTTCCCCTCTTTGCTTTTCCCGGTTGTACTTTGTGTTAACAAATAGTTTAGTTTTTGTGTTAATAAATAGTTCAGGGGTTTTTTTGTGACTTTCACCTGCTGCAGTTAATTTGTTTCATTGCGGGGGGAAGAGTGGAAACCCTTTCTTCCTTTCGGGAGGCGGTACCCTATCCCGGAGCACCTCCTCCTGAAAACTTTGTCTCTAAAACCGAGACAGATGTATCCACAAGCATACACATTAGAAACTTAAGATCTAAAGATCAAATGCTATTTTATAGGAGTAACAAGATGTTATTAACTAGATGACATTTAGATCCAGAGTCTGGCACTTATTCCATAGAATAACACAATAATTTGCCATACAGAGAGTTTTATGTTGGGTAAACATAATGATTGTACCTTTGATACAAAAAAGAACTTGACTCTTTACATAAAACTGAAGTCCAGAATCTGAATTTCATCCTCCAAACATATATCAACTAGAGTTTTCCTCTGAATGTCATTTTTCATTAAGAATAAACCTGAGGGTTGCCGGATTACTCTGTAATAATTCTATGACTGAACAGTTTAGGTGACTGCAAAGGCTCAGCTGTCCTCTGTGTAGATAGCACACACGAATCAATGTGCTTTTTCACAGCAATATCTGAGAACCACAGAATCACAGCTTGGCTGGAAAAGACCTCTGGAGTTGATCTAGTCCACCTGATACAATGAATCAGATCAGGGACAATTTCATATAGTTCTGGTTATTTTTAATAATGTATCCATCTGTCTGAACAGTGATGACAATCTGTAATCCTGATTGTTCAGTTAAAAATATGAGCTTTGTACTTCCAATATTTGAATGTAACTTTTAGTGGAAACATCCATCTCTCAGTTACAAAGTGTTGGCACACTGAGAATTACTGAGCACATGTAAAATATGTGGAAGCAGATCAAACTGAGATGGAAAGCTTTTAGATTTCACTAAAGGACACATTTAAAAGCCTATCTAATGATGTCTGATGCTTTTGTACCTCTTCAGTGCAAAGAATCACACAGACAAGAAGGTTTTTAACCTTGAAAATTATGTTAGTTAGAACATCTTTAGAATCCAGAAACCTCATTCAGCTGACTTACAACTAAGGCAACCTCATTCAACAGTGCAACTAATTTTGCAAGACTGATATGCCTTAAGAGAACTTTCATGCATTCTCAGTTGTTGGATTACCATTTACTTTTGCTTCTGTCAGCACAGTGGGTAAGATCCAAAATAATTCAATTTCAGAAACATGAAAAAGAAATAAACTCTTATCTTTTTGCTTTCCATGAAAACTTCTATTGGCTCACAGATGCTGCCATTAATGTCTACCTATTCTGTAGCAATGTTGTGGCTCTCTCACCTTAACCACATCCATGTTCAGAATAAATATACCATGTAAGCTTCTCACATTGTAGTACTATAGCTACCACCTTTATATTTCTACAGACCTGAGATACTTAGGTTTTTTCTGTTTTTCTTGTTGTTCTCCTTTTCAAACAAGTACAAATCCAGATTCCCTCACCCATAGTTTTTCAGCCAGCTCTCTGGTATTATATTCCTTTACAAGTGCCATCCTGCATGCCTATTTTTCCCATCAAACTTATCAATCCGCCTCAGAACCTTCACTACTTGTGGGCTGCTTTGTCATTTCTATGGCCATTGCTATTGTTATCCTTTTCCTTTCTCTGGGACATTTCCTCCATCTTTAGAATAAAATATAATAAAATAAAATGGAGTAAAAATACAGCCTTTCACATCCCTTTTACCGACATACAATCTTCTGATTTATGGAAACCTGGAACACTTTATCTGATCCTCTTTTCATTTCACCTACCCACTGTAGACCAGATCAGGTTTTTGGTACTGGGATGCTCCCCTCATCATTTCCTGCAAACCCTCTCAATTCTCCTTTCATTATCAACACTTGCAGGAAGTTTCCTCTCTTCTTTACAGCTGCTGCCATGTCCTATCACTGCCAATCGTTTCACTACATTTCAGCTTTCCTCTCTAATTTCAGCTTCAATCTCTCTGCTTCCCTCAGCATCCCACACTTTTCCTTGGCTTCTTTTTTAAATGATCCATTTGATCACTTTCACTTTCTTTGCCCTGATGCTCTACTTCATCTCTCTGACTTGCCAAAATGCTCATCCTTTACATTCCATACTTTCATTAAGCTTCTCTCTCTTTTTCTGTCTGACTCTTCTCTTGCTGTGTTTTCCTCTTTCTAATTTCCAGCCATTCTCTCTCATCACTGATCATCAGGATTCACCATCTTCCCTTGTGACACTGAAGGCAGTTCCTTTTGACAGCACTGATAAGTGCCTTATGATTACATCCTGTTGGATTCTTCTTTTTTGTTTCCTGGGATGACACTGATGGGCATTTTTTGAATATATCTAATCATTTAGGTTCTCCATATAGTCTCCCTCTTTCAGCCTCTGAGTTCAGAAAAGAGTGTGTTCACTTGCAATACATGAAATACTTTTTTTTCCAATTTCTTCTTTTGATGTTTATATTTTTGTAGATAATTCTCTTTCTTTTGCCTTAGATGTCAGATTCTAGAAAGAGTGATATTTTTGATCCAAATGAGAAGGCTTATGCAGACAATTGTGAACAGCATGTTGTGGCCTTGATGTATGCACTATAAGATGGCAGAAAGATTATTGGATCAAAGTCATAAAGTTTTCTTCATACTCATGTGAGTGTCCCACTTTCTGGATTACACAACATTTTTTTTTCCTGACCTCACATTCATAGTGGTTTATTTAATTTCCCAATGAAAAGTGGAACAACCTTGAAATGTAAATGGAGATATCTTCTAAAAATAAAACCTACGCACCACAGAGTACCTTTCTCTGTTACATCATGAAATGCTTAATGAGACAATTAGAAATTTCCCATAGAAAGTGAGAAATCTGGTATACAATAACTCAAGAGAGAAAGTAAATAAATGAAGGACTCAGTGGATAATGGTATAAAAGGGAGTCCTGAACTGAATAATACTGTTCTTAGATTCCTAATTCTCAGGGAATGTTATAGAGTGAACTAAATTCAGCTCAAATAATTGCACTAGGTCAGTGACAAAATGTGAAGAAGCCAAATGCTTTGTGTCAATCTGAGGGTTCACTTTTGAGATTGCAGACTTTGTCCAAACAGAGAAATTCTTCAACAGACATAACTGAGGGTGTTGTCTGATTGTGTCCATGCGCACTTATTGAAAGAAAAATTATGTTTCAAACATTAAAAAATAAGAACAGGGATCCATTCTCTAATAGAGAGAACTGGAATAGACTCTGAGTCATCTTGTCAACAAGGATTCAATCTGCTCCTGCTGCTTCACTTCACCGGTCTAAGTGTGATTTGATAGTCTTCATACTGTCACATAACTGCCATATTTGGTTGATATTGAAAGCCATGAATAAAAAAGAGGATGATAGATATTAGTATTTCAAAATAGTCTAAGTATCCTTATTATACATTATATCTGTGTTTAAAAGTGAAAGAAAAATAGACTTTTCCAGCAGAACAAGTCAGAAGAAAATTAGTTTCAAAAGTAATGAATTAAGCCCACATTTGACCACATAATATTGTTTACCTAAACTGCTGCAAAACTCTTATGATGGGTGTGGTATGACTGTACACTCTTATCTGGATCAGTCACTATTCTTGCAAACAGAAAATTAAAAATAAAAAAAAAAGTTATTGTTTCAAATAGTGACAGCATGAAAAATATTTTTTAAAAAATTATTTCTCCCTCTTGAACCTATTGTCTTGTGTTTTTTTTTTGTTTTTTCTTGCAGTCAAGAAGCATCAGAAAATGGAATAAAGGGGTTTGAAATGGCTTGTTTGAAATTCTTGGTATTTCTTTCATTACTAAATACAAATTGAATTGCAATTGAAATACAAAACACAAACTTGGTGGAAAGAGTAGGGGCAGCCTTTACTGCAGGGGCATCAGCTTTATAGAGTGATATTCCACTATTGAGGTGTTTTAACAGCATGACAGTTCCCCATTTTTCACCATAAAAGGTGTTGTCTCAGAATTAATTTTATTAACGAGCATATATTAAGATCCTGCTAAAGCTGAAACACTCCAAAATGGTGGTGATTACTTGCTTTACTCATTAGTTTCATAAGGCCTCAAGGTGTGCCCCTTGACAGAGTTTTATACTTCTCAGCAGGCCTCCAATTGCTTTTGTTGAAACTGGATGTATAAAATTCAGCAGAAACCACAATGAATGACCTTTCTTTTGGTCATTGTTTATAATGACTTTATATGCTTGAGAAATTTCAAAATCATTCACTGCTGAACTTAAACCACACAATACAAAAGGGCAGGGGGAGGGAAAAAAAAAAAGAAACACCAGCGTTTCATCCCTTTTGATGTGAATGGTGCTCTTTGTTACAAAGTTACCAAAATCACAACAGTCAAGATGACAATTGCAAATTTGAATTGAGTATTCTGAAATTAAAATAAGGTGAAGAATCCCTAATAAATTGTGCCATTGTCTTCAAGAACACACTAAGGAATTCTAAAAGTGTTTAAGATTTTGGAGGATTTATATATTTATATTCTCAATATGATAATAACAGACACTTTGGGACATATTGATAATACTGCATTTTTTAACATATGTTGATCTCATTCTTCCTTGTATGTTTCAGCTGCCTGTGTGGTGGCTGAAATGTGTTAAGCAAAAAATCATTTTCTTTTGCCTTTTCTTTCCTCTTCCCTCCTTTACTTTTTCTCCTTTTCTTTTCTTTTCTTTTCTTTTCTTTTCTTTTCTTTTCTTTTCTTTTCTTTTCTTTTCTTTTCTTTTCTTTTCTTTTCTTTTCTTTTCTTTTCTTTTCTTTTCTTTTCTTTTCTTTTCTTTTCTTTTCTTTTCTTTTCTTTTCTTTTCTTTTCTTTTCTTTTCTTTTCTTTTCTTTTCTTTTCTTTTCTTTTCTTTTCTTTTCTTTTCTTTTCTTTTCTTTTCTTTTCTTTTCTTTTCTTTTCTTTTCTTTTCTTTTCTTTTCTTTTCTTTTCTTTTCTTTTCTTTTCTTTTCTTTTCTTTTCTTTTCTTTTCTTTTCTTTTCTATTCTTTTCTTTTCTTTTTTCTTTTCCTTTCTTTTTTCATTTTCCTTTCTTTTTCTTTTCTTTTTCTTTTTCTTTTTCTTTTTCTTTTTCTTTTTCTTTTTCTTTTTCCTTTTGTCAGACAGAATTTCAAAATTTCATTGTATTCAAATTAAATAATGCAAAAATAATGATTGTTGTGTCTCTTAATAAAGTATGATGGTGCTAAGAATGTAGTATAAATGGCATTGTTTAGTAATCTAAAAAAATGCTGCTGATTCAAAATTTCTACTTTAAAGTTTTTAAGCGCTTTTAATAATTTATTTAAAAATTAAATAAAATAAGTATAAATCTAGATACTGTCAAGTCAAAGTTGGGCTGTTCAGAAACTCTATCAGACTGTCTCATAGTTGGAGCAAAGCCACAGAGCCCAGAATAAATTCTTGTCACCACAAGGGAAATATAAAAGGCTTTTTCCCTAGATCATTGTTCAGCTCTCAGACAGACAAACAGCTGAAGACACAAGGCCTCCTCTACTGTGTGTTCTCAACATCAAGGTCACTTTTTTCTACTGTGAGATGAAGAAAGATAAATAGAAACATACATGAATGAGTAAAGAAAAAATTATTAAGGAATTTGACTGTTTATGCAAACATATTATAAATATTGATGATATTGTGTGAAGGAAACAGGAAATTCCTTCTTGGTTTTATGATCATCTTATTGGGCCTAGACTTCTTGCTTCCCAAGAGTTCAATATATGTGAATTTTTTTTTGTTTGTTTGTTTTCTTGGTTTATTTTTAAATGTAGATTTTCTGTCGGACACAGACAACCAGTTGTATGGAGGATGGAAGGCAAGTTGGAATCTTATAAATAATGATCAAAGAACAGATTTTTAAAAATAATTTGATATTTAAATTATTTCAATTTAACTATTTGAATGGAAATCAAATACACAAACACCTTTGGAAATCTGTCCCAGAAATATTATACTGTATAATCAGGTATAGCTTATAGGAATGAATTAAGAGATTGGCTTGATTAAATTCCCAGTTCTTTTTAAACTGAGAATTGTGCCAAACAATATTTTTAATGAACCCGGGATTTATAATACAGAGGGGAAACATAAAATAAAAAAAAGGTAACGTGCTAAAGGAAAAATAATTAGTAACTAACATTCACACTCAAAATTGAGTTTGATTTAAGGCATGACCTGTCTCCTAAACTTCCTTTCCACCCACTGGCTCCTTGGGCAGCACATAGGCATCAGGCAGCCAGGGTGGTAACTCCAGTACTGCAGCCAGCCTGTAAGCCAGCATGGCAAAAGGCAGGAAGTGATACAGCCAGTGCTAGTCCCAGGTTTTGTAATTGTTTAAAAGAAATTTAGATCTGCATCATCCTTTGATCTTACTAAATGCTAATCTATCTTCAGATCATATTTATAAAAATGCATTTCATCCATAGCCACATCCATATAACTACTTCACTTTTCACTGGCACTGAGTTTTTTTGTGGTTTATTTTTATGCTACTTATAAAATGTATCTTTTATTCTTACTAGAATTTTGTTATGTTAACTTTTATTTCTCTTTTGTATGATTTCATTCACAGTTCTTCTTTGTCTGATGCAAGGATTCTTTCCTCACACTTTCACTTTACCTCTCAAACTCTTCTAACTCTTTCTCCTGTTGCATTTTCATGCATACTCACTGCCATGCTCTCTTTTTCTTTTCTTCAGCTCACTCATGGTTTCTGCTCCTCAGAAGCTATTTAGAACCAAGGACCTTTCAAATACCTGTTTTCATAACTTACGCACACACACACATATATGTATATATCTATATGTCCTATACTCTTTGCCTCCAGATAATTTGAAGTCTCTATTCCCTGTCTCTTTTTTCCATATGATAATTGATTAATTCTGTGGTTAATTGATAATTTAGGAACACAGTTATTTTGGAGATCCTTTCCCACTGATTTAGGGAAAGAGTAAGTGTGTGACTGGGAAACTACATAGAGAACTACATATAGAAACTCATACAGAACTCATATTATTTTTACTCTAAGTTTTCCTACAAGATAGGGGATGCAGACAATTCATGAGGCAAAATATGGAAATCAGATTGAATTCTAAAAATACTGGAGTCTGAAAGAAATTGTAAGAACTGGCATAATTTTTCCTCTTTCAGAGTGAGAGAGACAACCATTGATCTGACAGCTGTGTTAATTCTTGCATCACTTCTTATTTTCTTATTATAGAAATTTATTTACAGATTACAGTTTCTTACTCTTTGAAGAAATATCTACATAAGGTTTCATTTTTTCTTGATTTTAAAATGAGATGTGCAACTCCATGTTTTTCATCTTCAGAGTTATTTGTCTATGTATACATTTGTTCTTTATTTATAATGCAAATGGTTTGCTATGGTACAAATTTAACTCTGCATCACTTAATTAAGATTCACAGTATTGGTAATGAATGCATTAATTGACTTTCTTGTCAATTTATGTCAAGACATAAATGTTATGTCATAACATTTATGATCCAAGACATAAGTAATTCTGCCTCACCCCTGGGAATTCCCCTGGGAATTTACCAATTTAACCCCTGCCAGCATGTCCTCATTTCAATAACTATTAAAAAGGAAAAAACAATAAGGGTAATTTTTCATGCACTTGTTGGTTCATAATAAGATCTGGTGCCATTTAAAAAAAAATCGAATATGCAATTCTTCAAATACAGTAATATATTTAATTGTTTTCCCAACACTGAACTATTTTAGATTAGACAAGAGAGCCCATAAAGATAATGCCATTAGTGTCAGGAAAAAGAAAAGATCCTAATACTGTTCACAGTAATTGTCATTTCAGAATGGTTCAAAGTAGATTCCGGAGTAATGAAAATCATTATTTAAAAAAATAGGCTTATACAGAGGAGGTAACAGTAGCCATCCGACAGAAATTACTTTCCTGCATTCCAATATTTATCACAAAGTAGTAGATTTTTGGGAGCTACTTGGAAGAAATTTAATGCCAAAGGAGTATTAAAAAAAACCAAAGCTCTTCTACTTCATAATTAGATGAAAAGTTAAAAATAGATAGACAATATAGTAATGTTAAAAATAGATAGTCAATATGGTAATATTTTACTAGCATTTTTTTTTCACATTGCAAAATGTTACAAAGCAAAATAGAATAATCACACTGTGACTCCAATATTTTGTTTAACGTATTATTCCTAAAAATACCCACCAAACCCTCACGCCCAATGTCTTTTTTAGATTCCTGTAATACTCCATATTTAACTTCAGTCTTTCGTGTGTTTTTTTCATCCTACTTCATTTACTTAACATCTACTTTCCTTCTTATAACTTATCATCTTTCATTCTTCTGAAGAGTACTCATCATTCAGAATGAAAATTATTTTTTTTTCTCAAGATCAGTTAAGAAATGGATAAACATGTTATCATAAAAGAGTGAACATGATGTACTTACATTTTATTTTCAGCCTTCTATTTTCCAGTAATTATTTGTCAAGGAAGTGGCATTTTATCTAACAACATAACCTAAGTTTTTAAGATCAGAATAATACTAATACAAATATTTATATATGAAGTATCAAGCTTATCTTGCAACATAGAGATGTTTCAACACAAGCCATTTAAATGTCTTTTCCTGGGAGAGTAGGATAGGGGGTGGCATGTAAACTACAGAAAAGCAAACAGCAACACAAAAATGAAATGTTTTTTGATACTAAATAAACAAATAATTTTTCCCTAGTTCTAAAATGTATCTCACAATTATCTGTTCCCCTGTGTAAACAGTTCAGTCTTTTAAATAAAATACAATTACCTCCTTTGACAGTATTTCTCTCCTTTTATCAGTGGTTTATATGACTTTTAAATTTTTAATTTCCAGTGTAGCATGCTGTCATTATTCCTTCCTGGGAAAACATTTGATCTTCATAAGAACATGCTGTGGTTTGAAAATAATGACCTTGGATTAAATAAAGCAAGCAGAGCCATATCCGAAAGCCTGCAGAACAATGATGCTTTTACCTCCAGGCAATGTCACATTAGTTGCTCTGTGCTCAGCAGGAGTTGAAGGCTTATCCAACATATTTGCTTTGAAAATTTCACAGATAACATTAATTTGAAAAACTGCTAGTAACTCTGGAGGAAGGCAACAAGAGAACTATAGTAGATGGCATACTAAAGTAACTCAATAAACATATTTTTAAAAATAAATAGTCCTTTTCTTCTGTTGCCACTAGGTTATATGTTTGGATCTGCATCTGCTTTGACCAGTAATTTATACTGACTTCTAACTCAGACATTTTTATTTATTCCATGGAGTAAAAGCTTCTAAATTATTTTCTTCTTCTGAGAAATCCTCACTGTGTATCTTCTCAGTAAGAACCATTGCTAAATCATTTCCTTGCTCCCTTCAAAAATCAACTTTCCATTGACTCTGATATAATTAAGATTTTCAGGATTAATTTTCTGTAAACATCAGGGATATTTATTATACTGACAAAATGTAATAGAAATAAAATGTGGATACCACTCAGGCATGCATTCAAAAATGCTGTCTGTTTTAATGTAACAATCACAGCTCAGAAGGAAAGATGACACATCAATGATTCATGAACAAACCACAAACAGGAAAAATATATCTGAGGAAACCTTGATCTGCTAATGTGAGTTACAGGATCAATCTGAGACTCTGAATGTGGTTGAGTGAAATACAAACTGGGAATGTTTACTTCAATTTCTGTCAAGTTCCTTTTCAGCTGACAACATTGCTATGCCATACATTATATCATGATTGTTTAGCTGGCATTTGACAAGGTACATCCCACAAAAGGAAGAGTCTCGTTATATGTTGTTAAAAGCTGTCACTGGTCTTAGGGATAAAAGAGATTTTAAATAAGTTAAAAAAAAATTATTACAGTTTTTCAATAAACTATGGAATTATAATTTTTTATCTTCTCAGGGATGTATCCACTAATATTTCTGTAACAACACTTGTTGATAATAGCAGTGTATGATGGGAATGAGCCAGAGAAAGGCTTTGGCAGAAAGCATCTTCCAGCTTTGTATTTCCTGTTGCAAATGTTGAAGATCAACAAATGGATGATCTGACACAGTAAGACAAGTCTTTTGTTCTGATGCACTCCTGCAGAATTGCTGCTTGTATTTCCCTCTAGCTAGCTTTCTGTCCTTCTTGTGCAAGACTGGTGCAATAAGTTACTGAAGAAATTTCAGAAAGGCTTCTATTCCTTCCATCATATTGTTTCAAAAATTGCACTTTTCTGTAATGGGCCAATATAGGATGATACTGTGTGTGAGAAGCACAGTAATTCTTTCTGCATTTGAAGGAATATATGAAGAGTCATTCTAGAAATAGCTAAAAATGCAGAAAGATATTTGTAATCTATCACTACAGGAAAAATTAGGAGCAAGCACATTCTTGTAACTTTAAAAACTGCAGATTTAACAGATATTTGTTGGGTGGGGCATTTATATGTTGTCCTACTCTTTTAGTGTGATTTTTATCCATGTTAGTAAATATTCTTATCTCTCAGGGTATACATCTTCTTTTCAACATAACTATAACCACACTATTCAACAGCTCTCTGTCTCATGTGGAAACCAGTTTAATGAATGTGCTGTCACAGAGATCAGATTATGTTAAATCCTAACATTATCTCGGTATTGAACAGTACCTGCACAACTTTTAAAGTAAAACATCAGATTAAGAAAAAAAAGAAAGTTACAGATCAGTCATGAAACTGAACAAAATTTATCAGCAAACTTAAAACTTATACATTAGGCCACAAAATTTTTAAAGGATTTTTCCAATAACATGCAAATATTTAGTTCCCAAATCCTACTGACTCTTGAAATAAATACAATCAGGGGCACTCAGTTCCAGCTTCATGCGTTAATGAGCACCTTGAAAAACATTTTTCATGTAATCTAAAATTAGATACCTATCTTAGATACTGTAGGAAAACAAGCTTCTAAAATAATCACCTTATTTTTTTATTTCTCTGTGCCAGAAAGATTGGAAAACTTACAATACTTTGCATTTTAATTTATTTTCTTACAATGAAAACTTCAATTAAGAGGTTTCTTCTAGAACGGTTTTCACCTGGCAATTAGAGAGAGAGAGAGTGAGACCGTGAGACAGAAAGAGAGTTCCTCTAAATTTCCTAAGGGTCCTTAAAATTGAAGACATTGCTTATATCTGCTTTCATGTGGGGGCTGGATTGACCTTGGCTGGATGCCAGATAGCCACACAGATATTCTACCACACCCTCTCCATCAAAAAGGCAGGAGGAAAAAAGTATCAATAAAAGCTTGTGGAAGAATATTTGTCACTTGCATCTGAAAGATAAAAAATATAATTGGGGGAAATCACAAGCTTTAAGTTAATTTTGGAGAAAAAAAAAGATTGCAAGTAATATTGAAATAGAATGTGTGGGAAATAAATGTTGAGTTGAATGTCAAATCAAATTAATCACATACTCAGGAAAACTGAAATAGATACACTGTAAATTTGCTAATTCCTAAATTTGACTACAAATTGTCAATACTGAGGGGAAAGGGAAAAATTAGAGAGAACAAAAATTTGGGTCTGCAAGTTGGAAGTCAAAAGATGAAAGCATAATAGAGGAAGAATGGTAAACTGAACCAGTGGTAAATAAGGGAATTGCAAAAGCAACCTTTGTTTTTGCAAAAAAAGAATAAAAAAGCTTTTTATTTTGTATACTTTTTGTATAAGCTTTGTCTTTTATTCTGAGGGGAGACTAGCAAAAGGAAAAAGATTCATAAACTTCTCTGTAAAACATTGGCCACCCTTGCAATCATGAATCATTTAACTAGAATGTACAACAGTATTGGGGTGGCTATAGAATGCTTTGAGAAACAAGAAAAGCAAATTTTAAATAGTATATTGTCTGTCATCTTCTGTTTGAAAGTACGTATTTGCTTTTCAATTACCTACGTCTGAATTCCAAGTGGAAATTCTTTATTACTACTGCTTAACAAAAATGTGCTTTTGTAGCAAAGCTTTGCACTAACCACCATTAATCCAGCAATATTTAATGTCTTGAAAGGTTTACAATACATTGGAGGAGCAGAACTAAGAGAGTATTTCTCGTTTAATGACATGGGGAAGGGGAAAACTCCTATGCTTACATTCTGATTTAGTGGTTTCTTTAACATTCAGATAATACTTATCCATGGCTTGCAATAAAATTAGATCAGGTTGAACTATGTCTTCTTCATCTCCCAGCTCTCATTCACTTTCCAATAAAAAACTTTGTTTAGGCTAGTTCATTTCTTGCTGATATGAAGAAAGGCATGCAAAATTGTTTGCTGACTAATAAGTGGCAAATAACTGTAAGGAATATAACATCAGTGGCTTACTTGTAAAACAAGACTTGTTACTTGTAAAACAAAGATTAAAAAATATAAAAACAGCCAAATATTATACCCATTATAAAAAAAGTATTATACCACAAAGAAGCATAGGCAAAGTTAGTCCATTGAATATTTAGTATGTAGAGGTCTGTGAAAAATAACCAGTTTCTTCACAGCTGGAAGTTATTAGTTTTGTTACTAATTATACCAGATCATCATAATAGCAGGCAGTATGACACATAGACAGAACATATGTAGAACCCTTAATTTAAATCTACTTCTTCAATGCAAATTTTCTAGAGCAAAGGATGCATTTTAGCCTTATTACTTTATTATTTGTGAATTTTGAAAGAGAGGTTCAAGAGTTAAATTTATGCTGTTTTTGTATGTCTGAACTTCCAAAAAAGAGATGCCAAAATCTTTACACAAACAGTAAAAAAAGGTCACTTTAGCCTCTAGCACAAAAGTGAATAGAACCTGTGTATTAAAATGAAACTGATGGAAGGGTCCCTCTCCAATTGGCCTTCCATCAGAGGCCAGTGGTGAATTTTACAGTCACAGAAGGAAGCCAATCCTTTCACAGACCTACAAGTTAGGCAGGTTGCATTCCCACGAATTGTCATTCATGTCACCATTTTTTCTCTTCCATAAAACATGAAGCAGCAGTTAGATTCAACTCTGATGCAAATTACAGAAAAAAAATATCCAGCAAGCGATTTTTGTTCATTAGTACTTGCCTTTATTGCATCCATGTTTCTGTCTCCCAGAGTGCTCAATACTTTCAGATATCCCTAGAAACAAATAATTTTGATGTGAATAACCTACTGCTAATACAATACTGCTCTTTATATTAGCTATGAAAGTGAGAGAATTTTCACAGAAATATGCTGTATTATAAATAGTGGTGTAGATTTCAGATATCGTGGGTAACACAAAGTGTGGTTTATTATTTTTAAAATCATTTTGGTAGTCTTACCCAGGAACTAAGCCTGGAAATGCTAAGAGATTCTTTAGGCAGATGATTTTTATAGCATGGTACACACCATGCTTCCAAAGTGACCAGCATCAGCAATCTTACTCTGCCTAAGTTGGAGCGTTTCCAAAGCCATATAAATTAAACCAGAAAATTAAATCCTTAGAAGCGTTCAGCTTTAAATCTCCCTGATTTACAGAGAAACAACTCTTTCCAGTGTGAAAACTTAGAGTTCTTTAACTGCAGCTTTGAGAGACACTGTGAGACCATGCCAGACACCAGGCTAAATGGTCCAGAAGTTTTATACTTCAGAAGCACAGGAACCACTTTGAGAAGTTTAAGATATTTTTTATAGTAATTCTGTAAAAGTTATTTCTTAGCCTCTTAATTACCCAGAACACCAAATTAAAAAACATGTTTCCATTGTACCTTTATTTAATCTGAAGAATTTAACTTTGTTCTTTTATTATGAGTTGACCTTGCCTGGCATACCTCACGATAAAATTGAAACACATCATCTTCATTTGGCATATAAGTATCACCCTACTCAGAAAGAAAAAAAGATCAAGAGCCCTAATATTCAGTATGTTAGTTATATGAGAAACAAAAATCAAATTTAGCTAGAAAGGAATAATAGCTGCTGTCTCGAAGAAACTTTTGTTTCATTCTCTCATTCACTGGTTTGTCTCTCAGTCTCTTACCCATAATTTAAAGGAAAAAGTTTTTAAAAATGGACTAAAATGTAGACACTCCTGATGAATAAGAGTCTTCATTTTACTTTCAACTTCCAAATTAAGATCTCCCCTTTTTTTTGGTTTTAGAGAAGAAATCACTGAAAATGGATAAAACAGGTCCCTAAACCCAGTTTTAGTTACATGTTAATAAATATTTGGATCACACCAGAAACTTATCTGGGTCTTGGAAATAAGATTCTAGTTTAAGGAAGGTGAGGTCAGGAAATTGAACTTGTATAATGGAGCACTCATGCAGAACAGAGAGATGACACAGATATTGACAGAACACATTTTCTCTTTTCTTTCTCTCTTCTTTTTTTTTTCTTTTTTTTAAATGAAGCCTCCACAGTTTAATGTGTTTATAAACTACCTAAGATCAGACTTTGCAGGTCAAGAAATTTTTTTAATCTAAAGATGAATGACAAAAGAGACAGAGGCCTTTATAATTGTGCAATAATGTAAATCAATATCTGTAGCAAACTCCTACTAAACACATAATATTTTGATTTTGAAAGGATAAAATATAAACGTTTTAGCAAATTGATGTAATTGGCTCTTATAAAAGAGGCAATGGGAGTACCAGCTACAATTCCAAAAGGTCCTTATCTCCTGATTTCTGGAATGGTATGACAAAGTAGCAAATTTTAATCTATAGTTTTATTTAAGTATTTGTCCCTCATTTTGTCAAACAGTATATAAGGCTAGTGCTAGTGCTAGGGCTAGAAAGATCTTTAGTCTGGCTCACCATGAAAATATTTTTATACTTACTCATGAGACTCATCATACCCCATATAACTAAACCATAAAAGCAAAGAATAACAAAATCTATAATGCCTTCACTAAGTGTATCTTGTAGAAGAATGATGTATGACTACAGAAAAAACTACACCAGGAAAAGTATGAGGAGCTGGTAAAAGGCTTGTTTGTCTGAGTAGGAATAGAGACATTTGAATAAAGATTAATCTCTAGAACAGTGAAACCAGGCCTGGGAAACTGACAGCATCACTGGTTAAGAACGCTGTTACAAAAATTTATAAACCAACACTCCTTAAGGAAATTTAGTATCTCCAAAGACAGATCATTTATGGTTTGAAGATACTGAAAGCAACAGGATTTGGTGCAATTGGCCCATAATGCATAGATTATATAACTAAGGTCCAGGAGCTGCCCTCCATGCTGGAGACAGACTGCTCCAATGGACCCACCACAGGACATTGGTGAGCCACCAGACATGATGATGATGCTCCTGGGAAATTATATTTAAGAAACAACAAAATGCTGCTGCAGCTTCCACTGCAGCTGGTGGAGACAGCACAAAGGAGCAGACATCTACATTTGAGCTTGTAGAGAAATCCATGTTGAAGTGGATCTACCCTGAAGGACAACAGTCCGTGGACAGGATCCATTATAGAGCAGAAGAGACACAAGAAGAGGAAGAAGCTGGTACAGATTGACCACAACACAATTCATCTTCCCATATCAGTCAAGGGATTAACAGGTAGAGAAGATGGGAATAGAGGTGTTAAGTTGAGCCTGTAAAGGAAAAGGAACAGGGAAGAGTATTGTTTTGATTTTCGTATTTGTTTCTCATCATTCAAATTATTTTAACTGGTAAAAAACAAATTAATTTTCCCCAAATTGAGTCTGTTTTGCCTGTGAAGGTAATTGGCAAGTGATCTACCTGTCTTTATCTTCAGTCATCTGCTTTTTCATCTCCATTTCTTCCCCTGACCTCTTGAGGGAGTGAGAGAGTGTCTGGTGGGGGTTTTAGCCTTCAGACAAGTTAACCTACCACAAGTAGGAATTCACAGCTCTTAAGGCATGACCAGAGCAGAGAAGGGCACACAATGCCAGGCAGGTATCTCTTCAGGGGACTGCCCACCTCTAAATGAGACAGGTGTAAGCATCAAGCTGTTTTTCCACTTCTACTCCAGCACTTAGTGAAAGTAGGTAATGGAAACTGCCGTGGGCGAGGAGGGGTGGAACAAGCCTCTGCTTTTACCGAGAGTGTCTCTATGGCTCTGAGAGAGATCACTCCAGCCAGCACTGCTTTGGTGCTGTACAGAACGGCTTTCCTCACACCCGTGCCGGTGTCAGGCACCATTCTCACTCACCCACTGAGCCGGATTAGCCCTGGCATCTCCAGAGACAAAGAATTCAGAGGCCGTCTCTCCTGGAAATTCCAGATGTTTATTTCTGAAGGGATCCAAGGTAGAAAGAGGGCAAGATGGCCCCGAGAGCCCCCAGTTATAGGGACGATCTGGGGCCAGATAACAGGAGGGGGGGAGAAACCCCCTTAACCAATGGGGAGTAGGGAAGGGTAGGATTTAGGGGTAGGTTACAACCAGAGGGGATTACACAGCTCTGGGGAGAGACCATTGTGTTTTCCAGGGGGTGCTTAGTTTAGGAGGTTTTCCACCAGTGAGGTACGGCAGGGTGGGTATGATCCACTGCCACAGGAAACAATTGTATTTATGCTCTTTAACTTTAGAAAAACAGAATATCCCTCCATCTGCACAAGAAGCTAAAAGAAGTAAAAGCCAGCTAAAAGATAAACTCGATGTCTGGTTAACTTGTCACTGTGCTCCTACAGTGCTTGGGCCGCACACCACTTGGCCAAAGCGAAGATTTTAGGTATAGGTCACAAATGTGCTATGTGGGACATATAAATTCTTTTTGCAAATATAAAACCTTGTGTGTATGAATAGACTGCTTGGCCATGTGATTTCTGTGGAAGATTTTCCAAGTAATCTCACCCATGTTCTTGGACCCTCAACTGCAGAGTGACAAGGACAGTCTTTCACTGCAGCTGAATTCAGCTGCTGAAAGGTCGCGTTTGGCACGTACACACTTCTATCTTTTCCTTTGCAAGCTTGAGCCCACAGGATGAGTTGGCTGACACATTCGTTGGATAGAAAATTAATCCTCTATTCCCTCCCACATGCTGAGAAGTGTACTTTCTGGCATCAGTAAACTGAACCAACTCATCCTTTTGGGAAGCTGCATAAAGATAAATGATACAGGGGAAGATGAGGAAAAAATGACTGGGCAGCATGTCATAGTTATATCAGATTAGGTATGAAAGGAAAATGTACCTTGATAAATGTCTGTAGAAATGCTTGGGTAACTTGCTGTTGAATATTTTCTGTTTTGGTTTTTTTTTTCCCAATCCCTCAAAATTAGTGTCTATGTGATATTTCTGTTTTTTCACATGCATTTGGAATGGGGATCCATCTGTAGGTGACATAAAAAACAAACATCATTTGCTGCCTAGGGGTAGGTAGTGAAACCACATTTGTCTATTCCTGCATTAACACTTAGAATAATTTTGCTTACTTACACACTTTTCAGACCTAATATTGCAGTAAATGCACAGGCAGACCTTTACATCTCCAGGTGGGAAGAAATATTATGTCCTTTTGTAGCAGGTAGTAACTGGAATAAAACACCCTGTGGAATCCACTCTCATTGTTAAAATGTGTGATTGCCTCAGTGGTTCCAGATTCCTTAGTAGATAGCAAACACTATATGATGTGATCAGTGACAGCTGTAACTTGAAATGGAGTTAACTACAGGAAAAATTTCCATCCAAAGCAATACATTAATAATAAATTTTACAATTTAAGAAAATGAACCATTTATCTAGTTCATTTATGACCAGACTTTCTTCAAAATAACTTTCTGAATCAAATATAATTTAACCTTTTATGAATTAGATTGGTATATCAAATATATATTTAATCTAAGTAAAATTTCATTGATTCTTCCAGCAACAAGAGCACTAAAAGATAAAAAAAATTGTCAGTTGCAAAAGCTGCTGATATAACTAATCTCCTAGAGACATACACATGAACACTGATTTAGAATGAAACTAAAAATTGAAAAGGATTATGCCCTCCATAAAAAAGGCTAATCTGCATTTTTCCTTGAAGAGTTAAACGTTGGTAACACTTAGTATAGACACATGATTTCTTAACCAAGGAAAAGGGAATATTTGCCCACAAAAAAAGAACTGTTGTGGGAAAAGCAGATTTCTTTCCCTGTGAAACCATCAGTGATACTGTTTTATCATTGTTCATCCAAATTCAATGGTCTGGAATTGTGGTAGATGCTGCATTAATAAAGAAACATGAACACCATGTAAGAACATGCTCTTCTGCTACATGTCCAGGGAAGGAGTTATTTAGTAAAATATACCAAAAAAATGTAAATGTATTGTAATATATGAGATTAGGTACTTCTGCGAGTATTGTACTGATTTATTACAAGACTTGGACTGTATTAGTGGTATATGTCAAATAGCATGTTTCTTGACATTAGCATTTTCTACTAAAATAAATATGTAGCAGGCTCTGTGGTTATAAATTAGACTTCCCCCCCCCCCATATATTTAGCTTTAAATACCTTTATTTAGGAAGATTAGGCTAATAAAAACTACCAAGTCATATTTACTGAATAGATTTCTAGATGTATTTAACATTTTCAGAATGCTGCAACATCTAAGTCATTCCAATAAATCACACTGAGCACATCATTATCATTTTTTATTATTTTTTCTGCTTAGCTCTCAATTGCCTTTATCACAGAGTTCTGCACAAAACCAAAGGCTGATGATATGACACTTTTTTTTTGCTAACATTTTCTGGAAGAAATACTACCCTGAAAGTTAAAATTAGGGGCCCTGCTTTGTTAGCTGGAACTTTCATTTAAGCCTCTGGAAGGACATTGCCTATGAGAATGCCAAAGCTTCTTGGACAAATAAAGGGATCTGGAAGGTCCATGGCTAGCAAACAGCCTTTTAAAGTGTTGGGAGTTTTCTAAGGATTAGGAATTTCTTTTTTTTTTTTTTTTTCTCAAATGAGTACAGAATTCATAAATCAGGGAGGCTAGAGGAACAGGTTAAGTTGCCTGATGCCATGCTGTCAACATCAGATCACCTTTTCTTGTCGGACACACCAGGGAATAGACTAGAAGGTAGGAAACGTAGCCTTGGAGATTCTGTAAAGGGGAAGGAGATGAAAGTTGGAACTCACACATCATACACATATGTTGCACCACCCACTCTTTGTGTAGAAAAGAAGTTGCACAAGAACTGACATTTCTGGGAAATTAGCTTTCTTGATTTCTTTATAAATACTCAGCATAAGTGGAACATGCTAGGCCAAAGCAAATATTTGCCCTTCTCCTCTTCATGTCTCTCACTTTTTCATGTATCACTAGAAAACCTGAATATGAATTTGGTTCACTAAAATATAAGTTTGGCTTTTGTTGAGGTCCTGACTACACAAAGAGGCTCTTCAGCCATCAGCCTTGTCCCTTCTCTGTGCTGTGCCATAGGTATTCCTGTGCTTTGCTCCCTTGTCTTGCTGATTCTGTCCTTGCTGATATGAGTTACAGGTTTTGACTTGGATCTGCTTTGTGGCTGTGCATTCACTTGGGTGCCATGGGGCTGTTACCCAAGCTGGTCTCCTCTCATGAGTCCTGCCAGGCTGCACCCTTGCTGCTGAGGACATCAGGTCCCCCTCCCTTGCTCTCACTGTTGGCTTTAGCTTGCATTTTGCTTCATGAAACAGCCCAGTCTTCCTGTTCACTGGCATATGCTTGTTGTAATTTTGTTTATTTTTTTACAATTATTATTCAGTAGAGAGCTGCTCAGCTGAAGGCTGAGCAAAAGGCCAGTTTATGGAGATTGAGCGCTCTTTTTATTCCTAATTCAACAATTTAGCAAAAAACTTATTAGATTTTTAGCGAATAAAATATTGCTCAGTGGGGTGTTGATCTGCATTAAGTCTCATTAAAATCAGCTTTAGGAAAGAATGGAAAAACTTGCTATTTTTCCACAGAAAACCAAAACTCAAAAATATTTGCATTGTTCAGTACTTCTGGCAAAATCTCCAAAGTCTGGTAGAGGTGTAAAAATACACAAAGTGGGTGAAAAAAATGCAATATAGCATAATTTTGGAATGAATATAAATGTTTTTTACTCACGAACTATAAATGTTCCATTGAAGACAAGATAGTTGAAGTTTACTATACAATAGGCTTGAGCTGCTCCAAGTGTAATATTTTACCCTAAATATTCTCAGAGAAAGAATAATCATGACAAATCAAAACATTGGTTACTCAAAAGCAGTTGCCTTCCTATCAATGGTATTAGTGATGTGCAGGGGCTTCTCCAAACATCAGTACAGAACAACGCAATGACAAACTTCACCTTTTATAATACTTTTTTCCAGAGTCTCTTGTAAATAAATGTATTTAAGAGGATTGTGATTTTAGAACTGAGCTTCTGGATGAAACAGAAGATTTTCAGCTCTTGCTTCTGTTTTATGCCAGCAGTTTGAGAAAAAAACAGCTCAAAATCATTCTGACATATTGGTACTGATCACTGAATGAGTATTCTGCCCACCTACGCTGTAAAGCTACGTAAAATATAAAAAAAAAAAAATTGATGTAAAAAGCAAGGAATTCTTTAAGGGTTAAATGCTTGTGAGTTGAACAGGTTTTGAATACTTTTGGAGCAACAGGATGTTTTCTTGATGTTTTCATCAGGACACCGAAGACAAGCAAAATAAATGAGACTTGTGGGACCTTAACAACATGATGCTGCTGCTCAGGGAATTCAGGCTAGCTAACATATATTTCAAATCCATAATATATGCCATGTTTCCACAAGACTTAAATTACAGTGTTATACCTGACCACAAGTAATTTGCTCAGCTCCTTGGTTAATGTGCTTTATAGATCTGGCTGACATTTCAGATTTTGCGCTGTGCATCACAAAGAAATGCATATTCAGGATTAGGCACTGGGTGGTGTTGAAGAGCTATTTAGTAGGAAAATGTATTTGTGCAGGTCTTAAATTGACTAATATTCACCTTTTCTTGCAGCCAATGGAGCAGGATTCGTTCTTCATAATAACTCATCTGGTTCCTAGGCTTAATCAGGTACATTAATTTAGTTTTCCTATTTGCAAAAAAACATACTGAGATAAAGTCTTAAGTTTTACTTCTTTCTCTTATGTTTGCAGTTATAGATATATTCCTGTAAGTAAAACATCTTTTTCATATTGTTTTACAATTGAAGAGTTTCTACCATCTGACCTTGTAAAATTTGAAATAAATGCTTTTCCAAAGTATTGTATTTAATCTTAACTTCTGTTTGACACAGAATATAGAAGGATTATGTTATTTCCTTTTTTTCTTAATTGATTTTACATAATACAAGTGACAGTAAACGTGAGAGGAAAAGAAATTACATGTTAGTGGACCATCATATTAAAGTTTTTTAACCATGGTAAATGTACATTTAGTTTTCCAAATATCAAATACAGATGCCAAGTAACAATAAAATTTAAAAAAATCTATTTAACGTGTAATTTAAAATGACTCTGCTTAGAGTGATTTCACTAAATAAATGGCAATATTCTGTTTTAAAAGAAAACAGCATTCAACAACAGTATTTGTAGATATTTACTCACCATCTTCAGTTTTAAATAGTCTGAAAAGTGTTAGATTAGTCTGAAAATTATATGCAGCTACACTTAAAATTAACAGCTATTATGTGTGCACAACAGAAATAAAAGAATGCTTATCTATCTCTACTAGGTTTCCAGGCCAATAGCATTTTCTATGTTTGTCTAAGGGTTAAATTACCTTCAGGATCTTCTCTTAATTTTAATTTTATTTCTAAGGGTATGTGGTCTTTAGTGTATTGATCTCAGATGTTTTGGAGTTTAATTTCCACTAGCCATTCAAAGCAAGATTTCTCAATATATATTAACAATTTTATGACCCAGAAATCCATAACAAAAAATGTTATTACACAATCAGCCTCTCCATAGATATCAAGAAGCCAAATTTTCAGCTGCAATGAGCTTCTTTAGCAGTCATCTGTGTCCTGGTACATCAAGTACCTTCTAGTTCTCAAACACACAGAACGTATTGAAAGGGTTAAAAATCTGTCTCATACTTTCAAATAGCTTACAACTTTTAGAAGTCTTTGTTAAAAGGAGAAGTGGAGTGAATGTTATCTGATCTAGTCACTTATCCCTAATTTATATCTATGGCATAATGAAGACAACAATAAAATTCCTGACTCCCACACTTGCTTTGCATCACAGACTCTCCTGCTAAAATAGTCACCTTGGCCAGGAGAGCTGAGGCTCGGCCCAAGGAAAAGACTTTTAACATACAACTGCCATAGAATTGTGGGAAGCTTCAGCAGCAGCATCCTGTGCATGCATTCCTATTAAGAGAAGCCCATGGATTGTGTCAGTTAACAGAGTACTGCCACAGACAGTGATAAAAAAAGATGCAAGTCAAGTAGAAAAAAACTCAGAAGAGTCAGAAGGAATACAATGAAAGAAAAATTGGTAAACACTGTAGTAAATAAATAAAGAAATAAATATCCTTGTCTTTCCAAACCACCAAATGTACATGGCAAACCAAAAAAATAAGACTTCCGAAAAGTATTTTTATTGAACTGTGCATACTTACTCCATCTGATATATTTACAGTTGTTTAATTCTCTCCACCACCTAATAACATGCCTGTTAATATGCAAACTATTAACTATAGTACTTTGGGGTAATTAGTTAATCAATCAAAAGAATTCTCATTTATACCCATACTCCTGTGGTCTAGGGAGGTCATTTAAATATTCTACAAATACCTTTAAGAAAACCCTAGGGACAAATCAAGTAAGAAGTGCTGTAAGTGGCTATTTTTCTATAGTCATGTGCAGTGTTTATACTCTGCTGTTAAATACTGTAGGCTGATTTTATTGAGCCTTTTTAGTATAATGAGCATAAATGTGCCATATACCACCATATGGTTTCTACACATGGAAAGGCTGCAATTAATGCTGCAACTGATAATTTGCCTACTTGTGTGTTTATCTGTCATCAAAGTTGACTCATTTGCAGAGAGTATCTGTGTATATACATGTGGTTGTGACTACAAGCATAACCACTTCCATGTTTAACTACTGGTTGTGCAGAATAAATCCTGTATGTAATATATGATCATTAGCAGAATGCAGAAGAAATACTTATGTCAAGAAACTTATAAAAATGCTGCGCTATACTACTGTTATTTTTTCTGTTGGCTTTTAATGTTAACAACTACAAGGAAATATAGTACTGTTCTAATTGAAAAATTATAAATAAATTGCACCCTACTGTCATGTATATAGTACATATGCAGCTGCTAACATATATATAGCACCCTATCATATATATTGCACTCTACTATCATATATATAGGATGTTTAAGACAGTGACCTAAATTCCTCAATTAAATCTTATGCTCTGGTTCCAGTCATTGAATCTGCTGGAAAACTTCTGAAGCTATAAGTACATTTTTTAACAAGAATCACGTGAAACTTAGGACTGGAAAAATAAGGAACCTGTAGTATTTGTGATGTAGGAGTGGATAACTCACAAAAAAATTTTACAGCATCAACATTGCCTGTTTTGTCCAGTCATACTGAGATACATACGCAAGTGCAACTGAAGAGGTTCCTCTTTCTGTTTCTTCTTATTTATAGCATTGTTAGACAGCTACTGTGAACAAGTAAGTACTTCTCTCCCCTTTTCCCTATAAAGGACATTCTGACATTCAGTACAACGAAAACTGAGATAATTTCACTAGAAATGTCTCTTTCATAACACTCTAAGTACACAATTTTTTATTCTTTTTTTTTTTTTCTCCTTGGGTTATACTTTCGCATACAATCCTCATACAAAAATACCAAAAAAATAACTTTGGCCAAGAGAGATGTACCAGATCATAAAATAGTAGGAAACCAACCTTTCTCTCAGATCTTTGAACCAAAGTTGTTTCAAAGTAGTAATTAACACTTACCAGTTATACTCAAACATGTTAGAACTACATGAGAAGTTTCATGTGATAAATTAGATTCTTTGACTCAATGTTAATGCTTGTTTATGTTGTTGGTTCAACATATAGGATGTATTCATATGTCATTAAAATTTCACAAGGTGCCGGTGAAAGAAAAAGTAGTTTTATTTTTAGCAGACCTGTCAGTATGTGAAAACTTCTATATAATATATTTTTGGGAAAAAAATGTACAGACAAACAAATACAGGGTAATATATTTTTTTATATATGAGTTTAGCAATTATGTATATATATGTGTGTGTGTGTGTATATATGTATATATAGACATGTATATATGGGCTTAACAGTGATGAAAATCAAAATGTATGTGAAGTGCTTTTTTCTTGGAAATACTTGAAGATAGGCAAAAGTAGGTTTAATAAAATCTACTTTTTGAACTGTATATATTATTTAATAGTGTGGCATTGGTGCCTAAAAGACAGGTTACCTGAAAGAGAAGCCAAGACAAGTCAGGAGTATAAAAAGCAGACAGATTTATTCAAGGCCTGCAAAGGCCTTGAAGGTAAATTCGGGCAAGCAAAGTCCCCCATCAGCTACTACACCTAAAACGGACGACTGGTCACAAGCCCTTCACCTTTTGTAAGTTCTGTCCCATTAGCATATTGGCCCTTAATTCTGCAATCACACCCCCAGGTGATGATGTTAACCACCCTGGGTGCAATCCCCCCATACCATATCAGTTTACATATTTTTGGGTTCTAGGGCAACGAATATGTCCTTGGATCTGTATTCAGAGAGCTTTGTTTTGGCTAAAGGTGCTGGGCACAGAGGATTTTAGCACTTTGTATGAAGCACAGAACTACGGCAAGTTACAGACTCATGAAGAGCAAAAAACTAGAAATAATGAAGGCATCAGCATGAGCAGAGTTTCCACCAAAGATACAGGTATAAAGTTTATGACCTTGAAGAATGTTCTGTTCAACTTTGTTGTTTCAAATATTTTAAGTCAAATGCAAACTTAGAAAGAATTTTTTTTCCCTTAAGACATGAAAACATCTGAGTCCTTTCAATGCTAATAGTAAAGAAATGTGCACTAAAACGATGGTGGAAGTGTACTTGCAAAGTATGAAAGTTGTTATTAACTGAAAAAAATAATAAGAGGGTCTGTACTAAGATCCACCCTTGACATAACTTTGTTGGAGTTAATGAAGTTGTGCTGAATGGACCATGTTGTGTTTCCATAAGGCTGTTCTAAAAGTATATACCTGCTTCAAATGCATAAACCAGCGTCATAGGGAAAAAAATGGAGACACATTCACCACCGTCATATCTTCCCTGCCATCTGTGGAGAATTATGCTCATGTTTTTGTAAGATTACTTTAAAAAAAAAAAAAAGTAGATTGCAGAATGAGTAGATTTTGGGTTAACTAAGTGGCAGCCAGGATAAACCCAAGGGCAAGAATCATTTAGCATTCTCTTTTATGAGACAGCACCTCCCCCAACACTGGACCTCCCCAACACTTTGCTCAATTTAAAGACAAAGATTTCACTGGCAGTATACTTCATTTGGTCAATTTTGTTCAAAGTCTCCATATAGCAAAGATTTAAACCTACTTAATACAACTGCACATCCCATTCATTTGCAATGTTTCATTCATCCACTGAGTAAACATGCATAGACTGAAGATTAATTTTCTCCAAAACATTTAAAATTAATACTAAAGGACACTTTTGAAGGTAATTTAAGGGTGTTGTATTGGATAGTGCTTGTAGGTACATACTGTCTGTTTGATTGTCACTACTAATTTAACCAAATCTACTTTTGGTCACTCAATTGCAATTGGTTTTAAGTTTTATTGGTTTGTTTCCTATGTATTGCATTTTTTAATCTCACAACATAGATAGCACTGATTGGATAAAGTAGTAAAATCGTATACCCATAACAATGTAGGTCTCTATCAGTGTCTTAGGTAACAAAAATATAAATCTAATAACTCACTTGCAACAAGAGTTTGGCTTGATGGCTAAGTCATGTGCAATTCTAAAATAAAATTTCAGGGTTGATAGATTTCTAACAATTGTTCAGGCAGAGCGATGTGCAAGTGATTAACATCAGCAATAGTTTTGAGCAGCCTGTATTATAATTTCTCTAGCAAAGCTGGAGTTATATGTAAACAGAGAAAAATATAAATCTAGACTGCCAACCTTCCACATCAACTGAACATACCAGTTCTTTTCTATCAAAAAGCTGATGAAACCTGATGCAATGACTGAAGCATAAGCCAGTTGGTCTGCAGGGCACCTGGAGTGGGGCCTCTAGGGGATGCATGCCAGCCACCCTCATACCCTCATAGCAATGAAACACCTGCACCAAAGACTTCAGCTCTGGGCATGGTCAAAACCACACCTCAGGATCACACACTTTCCTTCCTAAATATCTCTCTGTACTGAAGAGTTAGTGTATTGAGCAATTCCACTGACATCTTTTCTGCTGGAAGAAAAAACAAAAGAAAAGACAAAGCAATTTTCAGTTGCCATTCATGAGAGTCCAGGCTTCACGGGAGTCCAGGTTTAGAGATTGTTGTCTCTTACAACTGTAGAAAACTACCAGGAACAGGGAAAACCTTTGTATGGGATATCATGTTGGTTTACTGCAAATCAACAGAGAAAATAGAAAAGAACTTATTTTCAACTGTTTCATGGAATCAATTTGCCGACATCTAATAACTGAGGATCACATTTTATTTATTTTTTAATTTATTGATATGTACAAATAAATGTGGCCAATTATTAAAAAATTCAGAGGGCGAATACTCAGTATTCAGTATCAGTATCAGTCCAAGATAATATTCCCTGTGGCTTTTAGATACAGAAAAACACCTCTGCATGGTAACCATATTAGCTCCCAGGAGAATCTAGGGAAGCAAGAAAGGTATGACTACACAAAACATGCACTCCCTCATTTACCATTGTCTTGACCAATCCTGGCACAGCAAAGATATCAAATAAACAGTCTGTCATTTTTTTTTTTTTTTCATTTAACTTGTCAAAAAAAAGAAAAAATTAGAAGAAATTTGAGAAGGATAGTCCCTAGTTTGTTATACCAGTGTTCTCAGGGGCTGGGGGTTGTTGGAGTATTGGAAACTATGAGTCTTCAGATACAAACTTCGCCAAAATACCAATCGGCTAATTGCAAACTTACTAAATATCACACTTTGATTTATAACCATAAAGTAAGTTAAGTTTCCCTTTTCAAGAACCATACTTATGTTTTATTCAGGAACAGGTATCTTTTAAATGAACATATACAAGAGCAGGGAATGCATATGCATATGCAGGGAATGCATTGTCATATCCTTTTCAATATATCAGATCCTGGGAGCAGCTCATCTGTGATGGTTTCCTTTCACCAAGAGACAAAGTCCATACTTAACTAGTCCCTTGCACTTGCTGATTTTATTTTGGATAACTTTAACAGTGCCACATGCTTCAGAGATGTGACTGACATCTACTGCCCTGACACCTTTGTATTACATATGTCTCTTATCCAGTTTCAGGCACTGTTACATCCCAAAGCTGAATGTGTCTGTGGTGTGACTTTTTATTTCTGTTACCAATTTATCTGCTTTTTTTTTTTTTTTTTTT
>VZTX01009479.1:295492-380427 GCA_013400915.1 Pardalotus punctatus
TTTTTTTTTTTTTTTTAATCTTCAGATCATTTGGTTCCCTATAAACATGTAGCATCTATCTTTGTCAGACAGGATTATTTACAAATGGGTCATTGCCCATCAGTAGTCAACACTTCCTCTCTTTTCAGGTCTTTTTCAAAACTAACTAATTTCCCTTGGAATTATTATAAATACCTAGAACTGTAGAACTTTAGATTTTTTTGTTCAGTGTGTCTTTTTGAATTTTCTCTTTTGGTGAAGTTTTGTTTTTGGGGGTTTCTTGGTGGGTTTTTCTCACGTGCAAAGGAAAAAATAGTCTAAATAAAATCCATGCAGAAATCTTTTTCACTGAAAATCTTCCCCATCTTTTAATTGCATATTTTGAGACATCTACACTAAGCAGGGTTTACTTCATTATTTTTCTCAAGGAGGACACAGAATTACAATTGCACACCCAATCTGTGTAACAGGTTAATATCTATACACCTTGCACTGCATGTTGCACAGTACGGAAAGACACAGTGCAGCAATTAAGAAGGTACAGAAACAGAAAATAAAAGCAATCACCTTTTTTTCCCCTCTTTATAATTGCCAGTATCAGGCTACACTGTGAGAGATGTCCTACTGCTCAAGAAGAATATGTTTCATCCAAAGGAAAATCAAAGATAGTTCATTCAAATTTGCAAGTCACTGAGGAAAAAGCAAAAAGGAAAGAGAGGGACCTTAGATGTGATGCTTCTGTGCAAAAGAGGAAAAGATGACCAAGTTGTTAAATCATTAATTTTTTCCTACACTAAGAAACATGTTAAGTCCAAAAATGTTGACCCCTATTCCACTTCTCTGTATCTCAACATACAAAACTTAAGATAATTAACAAATAGCCTCAATAACCTAAGACAATACAATGTTTCACAGGAGAAGACTTGAGAGACTGCAAAGTTGCATACGATCTTCAGTTTTACAACCACGGACTTTTCATATTTAAAAGAATTGTAATAAATTGTATATATTTTCATATTGGAAATGGACAAGGAAAAAAGTAGAGGAATAACAAGCATTTTTTCGTGTTCAGTACACTGTTTGATAAAAGCAACCTTTTTAATGCAGGTTTCAAATATAGAGACAGAGGGAGCCCATGCTTTAAACACAGAATCTTTACAAAACAGTGCATCAATTTTTACATCTTATACTATATAATAGAAAAAAAAGAGAGCCATGCAGACACAATATATGGCTTTCCTAATCAGTCAACAGTTACAAAGAATGTAGTTCATGGAGGAAAAATGATTTCTCAATCTCACGCAATTTTAAATCTCCTGCCCACTCAAAAATCTTCTATTGGCTTTATGTCTGCCTGGATAGAATAGTCACAATATCTCCTGTTTATAGCCTGACCTCCAAATCACTGATTTCTTACCCTGAGTTCTTTCGTCTCATCTGGGCTATCTGTTGGCATTCTAAACACTTTTTAAACTAATTTCTTCCACAGTTTGGAAAGAGTTTACTATGTACCACTTTATCTGCTTCCACTCTAAATTATTGTTCTGAACAAATTCCTTTGTCTTTTTTTTTTTTCCTGGTGGTCCGTAAATATATTGCTGCACTAATTCAGGCTTTTCTTGAGCTGTTATTTAAATCACAGGCTAAGAAGAGACAGTCTGGTGAAGCTTAGCTTTTTCCCTCTAATCTCTGTTTTTTTCTCTTTAATCTCCATGTAGAAAATATTTTTATTACTTATTCATTTATTTATTTTTGCACATAGAACATTATAAGAAGTGTATGGATAGCATTCCATTCCTCCAATGCACACATCTTCTCCCCCTACAGAGAATCATTTGACCTTCTGCCTGTCAAGAGGCACATTTACTTTTTTTTTTTTTTCCTGATGTAGAACCACTCAAGCTTCATTCACAGTAAACAATCATCTTTCTGCCCTCATTCTTGAGAGCCTCAATGTGATTTCATTACCACTGCCCAGAATTCATTCCCCGAACCAGTCATCTGCAAGAAGAAGATTGGTACCAGACTGTACAGAGAACAACATTTTAATATAATTTTTAATATGCAAAAATGAAGATTTTAAAAACATTATTACTTAATTTGCATCACATGCAAGCTGAGATGCTTGTAGTTCTTCTATATGGGTATCCAGGGACCATTTTGAAGTGTCTTGACACAATTAATTGTAATATTAATTGATAGCTGGCTGAGTAATCACCAGTTTTAACATTGTTAGGGCTGCATATTGTTTGTTGCAAAGCATTTATGTAAAGAACATAGATATTTGCTGACCTTATGAATGAACCATTTGCTTTAGCAAAATATCAATGACCATTTTAAAATGCTTTATACCCATAAGCAGATGCATTCTCAGACTCTAAAGGCTTTATTATATAGATTATTTGGTAATGCTAAACCATAGCTCCTACACTCAGTGTATGAGTAAGTGATAGAAACATTTCTGGGAAGAATTCATGAATCCATGCAAAATTTGACATTTCGGTTTTTTTCTGTCATTCTAAAAGAGGTAACATTGCAAAAATCACAGTGCAAATATGTTTTATAAAGAGAAAATATTTATCAATGCAATATTGATATACGCTATTATAATATTACAGTATAAATATAAATTATTATAATTAAAACGCAATTATTTTTCTCTAAAAAACATTCTTTTAATACAAAAAAATGTGGTGACTCTTCTTCAAAAACTGTTAGCCCACTGAATGTTCCTTTTACTATTAAAACATATTCATAAAAAGTCAGCTAAACCAAAATAACACTGCTTTTATATAGTCATTTCAACATGATACTCTCTTATTTAAGAAACAAAATATTTCCAAGGGATGGAGAGTGAATTTCATTCCAATATGTAACGATCTTTTTGTCCTGGGCAAAACTCAGCATAGCAGTTTTATTGGTATAATATTTCTGGGGCAGAAATTCAATAACAGCGGAACCAAGTTATTCAGCTATGAAAGCTGTCTGTCTGGAGACGTGCTATTAAACAACACTTGAGCTTTCTGTTTACTTTGGTGGTATTTATAGTTATGGCTATACATTTGCAGCTTGCTCTTGCTAAATATTTCTAAAATGCAGTTGCTGTAATAGACAGCACAAATCATGATAGCTTCAGTGGTATTGTTTTTCTAAGAAAGAAAAAGAAGATGCAACAGATGACTTCTGCTGCTGTTCACTTTTCTTCTACATCTTATTCTTCAGTGTCCTGTTGCTTTATAAATAATGCATTGATATTGCTTTTTATAAAGGTATATGTAATTCCCCATTATTATAGTACCTGAACATCCCACACATGAAGGCTTTTCTGCTCATAGATCCCCTTGACATGGAAAATAAACACAATGCTACCATGGAGCTGAGGGTGTCTGGTTTGCAGTGGGCAATCTACTATTTTTTTTTTTTTTTAAAAGCAGTGCTACAGCTAACCTCAACATTTTCCTGCCCACCTTCCTATATTGCAAGTGCACAAATTAATTCAAGGACTGGTTAAACTCTCCTTCAGGCCATGCAAGAATCTCTGTTAATGTTGGCAACAGAGCAGGGCAGGGAAGGCAGGTGGCAAAAATCTCAAAGAAGAGAACATTAGCATTCTGGTCATTCATAGAGACGTTGATATAACCCAGCAGATCTGCGGATGGTCAAGGACCAACAGAAAGGGATCAGTGGCAGACCAGGGAAATCATTCCAGACCTCCTTAATATAGGCTGTCATTTTTACTTTAGCTACTGAGCACTGCTGTAGTTTTGTCAAGATCATTAAAACAATAGAAGTAACTGCACATAAACAAACAAACAAAAAAACAAAACCCAAATCTTGAAGTAGTATTGCTATGCAAAAAAATTATCCAAATCAATCCACCAGGCCCCTCTCACCTCTAAAAAGACAACGTTAAAAGCATAGGCTACAAAATAACTGATGTGATTTAATCCCAGCTGACAATGAAGTACCATGCAGCCACTTGCTCGGTGTCCCACCTCACCTCACCCCCAGTGGGTAGAGGAATCATAAGGAAAAGGAAAACCTCGTGGCTTGAGATAAGAAAAAATTAATAATGGAAGCACAATATCATAATAATATTATTTATAATAATAAAATATTCTGATAATGTTAATAATAGTAATTTTAATTATAAGAAGAGGGAGAGAAAGTAAGGGAACACAAGAGAAGCAAGAGAACAGCAGAATTGCTCACAACCCTCTGACTGGTGTGCAGCCTGTCTGAGCAGCAATTGGCCCCTTCTGGGTATCTCTCCTAGTTTATGTACTGGGCATTATCTCTCCTGGTTTATATACCATGCATTATGTCCTTTGAGAATGCCCAGTTGGGTTCAACTCTCCCAGCTGGGCTCTCTTCCAGCTTCTTGTGCACTGGCTCACTGGCAGAGTGATCATGAGACCCTGAAAAGTCCTGGATTTAGAGCAAGTGCTACTTAGCAACAACCAAAGCAATATTTTGATACTGAGTCCAAAACACTGCACTGTACAAGCTACAAATATGAAAATTAACTCTTCCCAGCTTAAACCAGGACAATAACTTTATCAAATCAGATAGTCAATTAAGTGACCCCTGACCTTTAAGCTATTATTGCCGGAAATGTAAGTCACCATTTACAAGAAAAACCCTGGAGAAGAATTTCCCGGTTGAAAAGCTCTTCTAAAAGATGAGTGGGACGAGGTAAAACAAAACCAGATTTAATTCTGAAGGGATTAGATGCCACTGCAAGAAGACATATGTTGTGTCATGTTTCACTGCTGCCCATTACTGAAAGTCAACAAAGAAATTAAGGATTCTGCCCACTTTCTTCCATGAGAGAGGGAACAGGTATTTTACAGCTTTGGTGCTGTTCCCAGGAAAATTTATCTTAGTCCTGAGACTCCAAGAGTCTCTGGTATCTGAGATGGCCACCTCCAAGGGCTGCTCATCTCCTTGAAGGGATGGATCCCTACAAAATGGAAATCAAAAACCTTATCAAGTCTGCTGGCCCAAGAGGCTAGATGCCATAACCCAAAATGAAGAATATGCATTTGGTGCACTGAAACAGTGGGAAACACCAGTATTCCTGTATTTCTTCTAAAGTAGCCTCCATCAATTTTCAAAACAGATTGGTACCTTCTAGGGACAGGATTTAACTGCTTCTGCACAGCCAGCTCAACTGAAGAATGAAAGACCTTAGAAGGAGTAGAGGGAGAGTTCAACATCTGCTCTCAAAATTTACTGAACCTGAACTTTCAGGATTGTTGTCTAAATGTTGTAACACTACAATAGAATATCGTGGCTTTCCACACATTCCCACTTTTTTTTTTTTTCTTTTCTATTGTTATGATGAAAGAAGAACCTTTTTCCCTATTATTAAATTGCTGATCAGTTTTTCTCTCTAAAATCCCAAAAAATACTCTTAAATTAAATATGTCTTCTGTATGCAGTGATAATATTATGATCAAAATAAAATGGCTTATCTAATAAACATCTGGATATGAGTGACAGTGAAAAAAGGCCTTCATCATAATTTGAAACACGAAGGCTCTTTTGAAGCTCTAGATACAAAACAGCTGTCTCAGAAAGTGTCAACTAAATTTTTCTTTTCAAATAAACTGAAGGGTTAGAGGACGTTAGGTAAGAGGCCTTCTCAAAAGCTATAGTGCACTCAGTTACCTTGTGTTGAATTTTACTACCTTGATATTCCATATAAACACCAGGATGTATCTGCTCAGCTGTGAGCATATTCCTCCTTTACCACTTAACACTTCCAGGTAAGACCCTAGCTGTACACATTGTCAGGCAGCTGTGACAATATGTTAAATAAGGGATTTAAATCCTGGTTTGGTGCATCCTAGGGACCCTCATGTTTCAGACAGGAACATCTGGAAACCAGGTGGAAGAGATTAATGGCTGGGTTTTTGGTTTGTGGCTGTAAGCAGGAATGATAGGTAGGAAACACTGACATCTATCACTCACCTTTCCTCTCTTCTCTTGGGGTGTTGATCATGGGGTGTGCCTCCCAAGCCTGGGGTGCCTGGCTGCTGGGTCACCAAAAAAGGCCAAGGACATCATGCAGGAGGAAAGCCAAAATTGCAGACCAGTGGGGTTTATGGGGATGATCTATCTCCGATGGAGGAACTACATGTAACTACTCGCCACACGAATTTCAGTGTTCAAAGTGACTAGCACCAAAGAAGCCATCTGAAAATAATAGAAAATCATTACTGTATTCTAAAATGATAAATAATCAATAGAATATAAATATAAAAATATATAAATACACATGAATCTAAATATGTTTAATTAGAAATATTTATCAATGTCCTCCAGGTGTGTTTTCTGGATTATGTAATCACTTCCTTTCTTGGAGAATTACACCTACCTTGGATTATGATTGCTTCAGTCTTCTGTGCATTTTATGAGATGAGCACAGGTGTACAAATATACTGTTAGCCTCCCAAATCCTATCTTTGCCACAGAATTCCTGCTGGAAATATGAGGATCTTTTAGGGTAACAACATGTAAGACACAGAAAATAATCTCTGCCTTGTCCACATATGGAATCTGACTTCAAACAAGATGTGCTCTACACATCAATTGCTGCTTTTTGCACTAAAAGATAGAGCCAATGCAACTTTCTTACTGTCATCTTCAATAACAAAGTGCTAAGGTCATACCCCCCTATCACTCAAACAAATAAAAGATTTTAGCCAGATTAAAAGAAACCGAGCAGGCATAGTCCTGAAAAACACTGCCTTGTTTTGCATTCTAATCCAACGAGGTAAAGATTTCTTGCACGCTTCAACGGCTTGACTAAAAATGTGTATCTGTAAATTGGAAACCTTAGCTAATAAGAAATTTAGAAACCTCAGTCTCTAACCTCTCCTCTTACCTAATTTTATCTGTGTGCCTACCAGATATCCATACATGCAGTCACAAATACATTTTGCAGCTGCAATTGGAAATCAAGTGTGTGTGGTTTCATTTTTTTCATATCATTAAGCTTCAAAATAATCTTGGGTTGTTTTTTTTTTTTAATTCAGGTGTGCGCCCCTCAGTTTGCTCCTTCCATAGGAATATCTTAGTGGAGGTTTGCTTAGCCTGTTTATTTACATTAAACAGAAGGAGGAATCTCTCTTATGTGGTAATTAAATGCTGAAACAGTGGGTGCCACCATGTACAGCAACTTGCTGCTTGGAAAGCCTCGTGAAAAGCTAAGCTATCAGAGTAAAACTGTGAGCTGGAAAAGCAAAGGCAAACATGGACCCCACGGTTTCAGCGGCTGCAGCTGTGCAAGTGGAGCACCAGGCCAACAGGCAGGTGGTGCGTGGTGTGTGCTGCATGGACCTGGGGGAAAGCCAAACAGCATCTTTTCCATTGAATAGTTATAGAAAAGGCAAATCTGGGAATCTTAAGATGCCCTCCCTGCTTGTTCCCAACATACTGGAAGAAATGCAGGATGATTAAACAAACAAACTTACTCCTATGATACATTGGAGCCATACAGTCAATGATTTTCATTCTGGCAATTAGTTAAAAAGGCTCCATGTACTGGTTGATTGCTCAGGCTGGAAGGGCTGGTGGTGTATATTGTTCGGTATTTCTAGCTGTGTTTACTATTTCTAGCAGTGAAGTCAGTGGAGTAACAATAAAACTTTCACGCAATTATGTGTGCATGCACTGTGATTTTGAAAGGTTTAGTAGGAATAACTTCTCATTAACCTCAGAAATAATTATATATAATGAGAAAAGAAGAAACACAGAGAAAGAGTGACAAACTGCTAGTAAAATACAGAATCTTATACTGACAAAATGCATTAATTTGTGCCCATTTTATTTTTATGTAGAGAATTATGATAATTCATTGTGTTAGCATCCAAATTATTTTGATTTTTGTCAATAACAACAACCGTGAACAATAACTGGTCTTTGTTTTCCAAGACAAACATTAGCCTATGTTACAAAAGTCTAATTCCAGCAGATTTTTCCTTTTACTGCTTTGGCAAACGTGATGATGACTGGTTTAATTTTATGCCTTTACTACTGCACCACAGCAATTTGGTGAATGATATCACAGCTGATTTATGTTATAACAGACTCTTGCCATAGGAACAAAGCTATGGAGTAACTTTTCTGAGTCTTACATGTGGACAACGGTTTCTACATGTTGTCACAGAAGCCTTGAGAATTAAATCAAATCTGCTCTAGTAATTCATAAAAAATTACATTAACAGACCTTTTTCTCTGTCCTTAGTTTATGCCTTTAAGAGCTAGCACTTCCAAGCATAGATCAGCATAAGATAAATGCTGATTTTCTACAAAGCAGCGTGACAAGCACAATGTAAGTCCACCTTAGGTGGAATGTAATAGCACCATTCAATGGACACTCTCTCTCTTTCTCCCCCAATCCCCACCTTTTCCTTGTTATTCTGATGAAAAGCCTAACCATGTCTCCTTTCAACAATTGACTATAATCACATTGTTAGTGCTTTTTCTGAAGGGCATAGAGTCCAGGCTATGTTAAAAGGTGAGTAAAGAGACTTGAGCATCCTGCAGACCATGTCCAGCTCTTGTTTCTTGAGCATGGCACAGGCTGCAGGTCAGGCACAGTGAGTCACAATGATGTGCACACTAAAAAACGAGGCCCTGAAGCACTGTGGTACTCCCACAGTGAAAGCATAATTTTTGTCATCATATACTGGCTTAGCAGAAGGCACCTGGATTTAACATTTTCTTTATAGGTGTTGCCAAAATATTAAAAAAGAACAGCCCTACTTAACCTTTTTCAGTGAGACCTGGGTTTATGCTATATGATCTATGAGCTGTTTAAGTGCAAGCCAGCTCTGAAAACAAAATCATGAAGAAAAGAGGAAAGACTCAGGAGTAAAAAAAACTGATTTCATTAGTAATACTTATCTTGTACATAGCAATGTACAAATGTAACCTTACTAGCACTAACCAGACTTTCAAGTGTGCTTAAAAATATTTTGTTTTTTCTTGGTTTTTTTTCAAAATTGACCTTTTAAAAATGTATATACCATGTCAGATATCCATTTTTTAACCAAATACTTTCTGATTTACTATTTTGTCATTTAATGGAAATAAAGCTAATTATATATGAAAAAAGTGAAAATAAAAAATAATTCAAGGTTCCAAGATGGGTTCAAATTCAGTTAATGTGTTCATCTAAGTTGTGTACTCTATCCTACTTTATGATTTGGGTGTGCCCAGGAATACAGTGGCAGAATTATTGCAAAAATATGATTTACAGTTTAAAAGTCTTGATAAATCTTCATTAAACATATAAGTTGTGCTTATTCATAAGCTTTACACAATATTTCTAAAAAAAAGAAACATGTATTTTTACCATATAACCATACTTAGTTCCCATATCTCAAAATAGGAATTTAAGCTAGATTAAAATACTAATGGTTTTGATACACCTCAAATGAATAAGACCAGAATTAATTTCTCAAAATTTACAGATTGGGAACCAAATAAGTCATGAAAATTTACAGATTCCTTGTATACACTGTGGAAAAATAATAAATAATAATTCAGAATTTCAGCTTTCAAAGCACTACATTTACATTTCAAGGAAATGAATGTGTATAAATTGTTTTGGTGTTATTTGTTTGTTTGTTTGTTTGGTTGGTTTTTTGTTTTGCAGCCCAAAAGTAAGGACAAATTTAAAAAATGCAAAATAGCAGGAGGTTGCATGTGTTAGATTTACTCAAACACAGCTGAGGACCTGAAATAATTGGGTTTTTATAATTACGTGCTCACTCCACTGTAACCAGCAGACTACCGTAGACTGTGACCTCTAAGCAGTGATAGTCCCTCTGTGCTCCACACATCCCAGGAAAGTGATGAGTTGTCCTGTTCTTACTCATTCATTCAAGGTTGCCTTGGCAACCACTTGATAAGATGGTTCCATAATGTCTGTCCAGCTTTTTTCGCTATAGCATGAGTTTATAGACAAGACAATTTCAAAAGATGGCTTTCCCCCCTAGGGCATGCAGACTCAATATAGATTTCTTCCTGTCTCAATAACAAACTTGCTAGTCTACTTGCTAACAAACCTATGTGTTCGTACTGTTACTTCCCATATATCTATGCAGACATTGATTCAACTGCTCTGTATTCTACTGAATGCTAAATTTACTAAATATTTATTTTTAACTTAGGTTTCTCAGATTTGTGTGATCATAACTTTCTATGGACAGGGTTGTCTTTGTTCATCTTCATTCTAAATTCTGCTTGCCCTTAACGTTCAACCCTGCAAAAATATTAACTAAAGTTTAAGGAAGACTGGGATGGTAAAGGTATAGACTTATTTCATATCAAATTAGTATATTAATCTTATTAAAGAATGTAATTTAATATTAATTCAATATACTGAAATACAGAAAACAGATCTCAAAGGCAGTGTTTCCTGATGCAATGCCTGAAATTAGGCAGCTGAAGAGGGAAATAGAGATTGTGTTGTTGTCATCAGTGAGAGAAAGAATACTCTGTGAGCTCAAATAGGACACTAGTCATGGAACCTGGAACACAGAGAAATGTAATTGGAGATTGTATCTTCTTGGACATCAGATAGTCCATTTTGAGATTTTTCTTCTTTGAGGTCTCTGTGGTTGCTGATGAAGGTCCAATTCACAATAGAGGTTTAGTAGAACAGGAGTCCATCATTAGACAAAAGAGAAGTTCACTGAAAAACCTCCCAACTGTGCTGCATCTATTTTTACTTCACATTTATGCTTTCAAATGCTTCTATATTCATGGAGGTTAAGACCTTGCAAACAAAATTATTCTAGCCTGTCACAGACCTGCCTGATCAGTCAGGCAAATCCAGCAGTGCCTGCACACCAACCCAGAGTAAACTTCAGAGTTGGCATCCAGCAGCTGTTTCAGTGAGATCTGGCATAGCTGCCTCAGTTCTCACAGAAAATGGAATTATTTGGGGTGAGGATGAGGGGATCCTTAGAAAAGTAAGTCTATATGGGAAAAAGAAAGATTTCATGTACTTTCTCTTGACAGTAAGAGAAGTATTTGCAGTTGCTGCTTTTGTGAACTGTTTCTTTCAGTAGTGGATCAGCCATAACATTTCTATGGCAAATTATTTTGATCACACAATTTTAAAGTACTTTCCTTTTCACTTTTTGTGACCTGCATGAATTACTCTTGCTTTTATGTCCATTCATCTTATGCCATTTTCTTTGTCCTACCTAATTAAAAAGGAGGGGGAAAAAAAAGACACTTGATAAAACTCTGAACATAACTCTGAACTCTGAACATAAAAGCAGGTTAGCACAGTAAAAATTTTATTTTTTTTTTATAACTTAGGGTCTTGGACACTCTCTTTAGCATGTAATTTTCAACTCTAAGAATATCTAAGTCAATGTACACTGAGGTCAATTTATCAGGACTGAAATCATTGGGTGATGTGTATGTGAAGGTTTGACTGGAACATTTGAAAAAAGATAAAGAGAGAAATAGTGTTTTTCTCATTCATTTGTTGTTTAAAAGAGACTCTGCTAACTATGTTGCAGTGAAACTTAGAGGAGAAAAGTGGTATTAAAAACCTGGATTGCAGTCTTCTGAGTTTTGAGATTGTTTACTTCATTTGTTCTTTATGTATCTTGATTATTACATATTTCTTCCTGCTTTAAAGTCAGAAATTAATTAATGAAGCTCACCAGAATTAATGATTTTACTCTCATAATTCTACAAAAACCCCAAACAATTATATATATATATTTTATTTTCTTTTAAGAGAAAGGGAGCAAGGGCTTATTATTTTTCATTGCAGAGCATAATAAAAAAAATTAAACAACCACTTTGGTAGTAATTTTATTTTTCATTCTAACGTTATAATTCACTTAAGTCCCAGAGCAGCTTGAATGGCCATTGTCACAAAAGGGATAGTTTTGTCTTTTAAAAATTACAATTCTATATTTGCTACTCAGTTGTTTTAGCAAATCAGTACAGTGTTCATTGCTCTTATCTTTCTACTTTTTCTTTTTTTGCATGTTAATTTATTAGCATTTTGTTTCATTTTTAATATTGACATGGATAAGTTAATTTTCAGCTTGCTTTTAAGAAAAAATAAAACTCCAGGGATGCCTTCTTTTTTTTTTTTTTTTTAATGCCTCAGTAATCATTTGACAAGTTGTAAAGTGGGAGTTGAGAAGTGCTGAGGCTGACAAATCCTGCTGTAAAATTAAATGTGTAAGAAATTTCAGTGTGGGGCTTGTAAAGAAAGAAGGATGCAGGGTACTTGAAATAGACTAGGTGAAGCTACACCCACTCAAGTGCACTAATATGGTGCAGCACCCTGAGGAGGCACTCACTGCTCTGTGCCGAAATAAGAGACAAGCTAATTTAGGGACAAGGACTTGAGGAGCCCAAGCCTACATTAAAGATTTTAGTAACCTGAACAAAAGACACATTAGAGCTTAAATTCAATGTTTTGACCTGAGGAGATACTAGATAAGTTCAAAACTTTATGCAACATGCAGCTTATCACAGCTTGAATCTCTGCAGTCACTCCAAAAACAGCACTATTGTGATTTTTGATTTTAGAGCTGGATCAGTGTGCAGCACGCTCTGTTGTGTTGCACTGACATGTTCTACCTTCACTTTCTGAGATCTCCCAGTAAATCTGAATTTGAAAGGAAACAACATTTTCAAAGCCAAAACAAGTGCCTTAATTTAAAAAAAAAAAAAAAAAGTTTTGTGGATTCTTATTATCCGTCCTTTCCACAGGTAGTATCAGCATCTTTAAGCTGGTTTTTTTTGTTTGGGTTTTTGGTTTTTTTTTTTGTTTATGTTTTTTTTTTTAAGCAGCCAGAGGAAATGTTTCAGGCTCAAATTTTCTAGCATTATACATGTAAATTGGAATTATTGACATCAGTTTTAATACAAATTAATTTCAGCCATGCTGGAAGGTGGACTAATAAACTTCTAAAGTTCTTTCCAACAGTGCACTTCTGTGATTATATGAATTTGAAAAAAACTGAAAAATCCAGAAGCCTTTGGTCTTGAATAGATCAGGATAAAAATTATATACTAAATGCTTTCAGATCTGACTAGATAAGAGATCTACTATGGAAAATAAAAAGAAATTATTATCTACCATTTATATAAAGCAAGCAATTTTTTGTGTCTCTGCATCATTCTCAGCAATCTCTGAACTTATGCATACTACTGATAATTTTCCTTTTAACAAGAAAGACAACTGGTTTTGTTTAATCTTGAAATATTTCACAGTAGGCTTTATTATGATAACCAAAGGAAATAGCAGGCAAAAAATTTCTGAGTTGCTTGTTGTGGACTTGAAATTTTATCTACAAAGACCCATACAAACTATTTTGTTTACTATTCATCTATTCTATTTTTATTTCCAGTTTACTTCCAGCACACTGGAAATGTACCAAGGCCTTTTAACTTGGTTCATTTTAGCTTTAAGCAGTTATTTACCAGATGGAGTTGCAAAAGGAAATTTTTAGTTTGACAAAGGAGGTAATATTTTTTTAAGAGATGGAAATGTTTTTTAAATTCATTTCATAGTTAAAAAAAAACAACAAAGGACACTTTACCTTTATTAAAGTAAGAGCTATGTTCTAATTAAATTACTTTATAATAGCAGCAAGAAGATATTTTTGAGTAAGCATGAAGTTTATTGTTAGCAAGTCTAGAAGATATTCACTAAGAGGTGACCACCATACTTTCATCCTCTTTTGTATTTTTTTTCCCCTGAAACCTCTTCAACTTTGCTTTCTGTGCAGAACCCTGAACTTCTTCCTTAATGGAGCCTGATGGAGCAAATTTGTACGCTAATTCAGACGAACCAAGAGTGTATAGATATCAGAGTAATAACACGGAAAAGATAATTACTTCTTCAACAAAATGACAGTTATGACTTGGCAAAAGAAGAGTAAGTTCCTGAAATTTGTTTGATTTACCCCAGAGCTTCCACATATTCAAAATTACTCTTCACATTTCTTATAAAGACACAGATTTGTTCTACATAATTTCAACAGCAAGTCTCTTCCTTCCTAAGAAGAGCAGTGGTCAGAGGAGCTGTTCTTGCTGATAGAAAACTTAAATATTTTTCAATTTCAAATCTATCTTAGGTTTAATTTATTTTTGGTTTTGTGCTTGTACATTATTTTCAGCTGTAATCCTGAATCCAACTCAGAATACTCCCTCTAAAGCTCTTGGTCACAGAGCAGCCATTATGGCCAACTCTCTAGTTCAGTATATGGAACCTGAGATGTTTCATCACCCCATCTGTGCCACTAAGCTGCCAGAAATTCAAGGACTTTCAAAACTGAACTCTTCAGATTTCTCTGAAATCAGAATTGGCAAAACCCACTGTCACAGTGCAATGCTTTCAGTTTGCCAGTCTGACAATTCTGAAATTACTTTCTCAATCATTTATTATTTTTCAATTTTGCATCCTTCCCCGTCAAAGTCAATCTGGTTAAAAGAAATTCTAGCCATGTACTAACATAGCAAATGTGGCTATTCAGAAGGAGGGAATACTTAGCTTTTCTACAAAAGCTGTCCTGAGACAGCTCGTGAATGAGAGGAAGTCCATAAGATCTAAGAGTAGCTCTGCATTGTTCTTCCACTAAAGCAATCAGTAAAAGAGATTGTAGATGGAATATAAACCCAGAATAGTTTTGGTTAAATTAATGTAAATAAAGGCTAAGATTGAGATGGGCTTACTCACTTTAAAACTTGGGAAAACAGAGTTTCTTGGATGCAATTAGATTATATTATCATAAGACTAGAGGACAAGATATTTTCCTCTGTCTTTCAAAATCAATAAAATTAGATGCAAGAGAAGAAGAAAACAAAACTTCAGTCATGAGGTTTTTATTGTAAACACTTTTTGATGTCCAGCATTTCTAATGACCTCTATAAAAATAGCAAGTTACAGCTGTCTGATAGCTGGTCCACTTGTGGTTGTTATGACATAGAATCAAGTACATCCTCTTCTGTTTTGCTCTTGACATTTTACTCCAGTTAGCTTCTTTATTTACCTCTGAGGATTTCATATTGTTTAAGCTCTGGCAAAAAACTGTGAAGTAAATTCTATGGTTGTCCTTTTGTCAGGTCGTACCTGGTATTTTGGCCTTTTAGAGGCAACTTTCTGATGGAAGTAAAAGCAGTGACATGGAGATCTATTTAGTTTGTTTATTTATAGAGTCTATGTCCTTGAATTTCTCCATGGCAAGTCAATGACACAGGAAAACCCCTTCTTTCAGAAGTCTCAGCTCAAATATCAACAACAGAGCTCTGTCTTTAATTAAACTTCATGGAAAAGAGCAACTTCTTCCTTCTTTTGCCAAAATGCACACTAAGAAATTGTTACAGAAGTAATCACTTCTTCAGCTGATAGACAGAGCTTACATCAATTTTAAAAAATGTAAAATCATGTTTCAAATTTCCACCTGACTATTCTCACATGAAAATTATTTTCTCACTACACAGCTTTACTTTATATGCCAAGAGATCTCAACCAAATAACCTTGCTAGAAGTATCAGAATGAGAACTCTGGAGGAAAGAGCCATGACCAGAATCCAATCACTCAGTCACACCACTTATGTGGAAAGAGATACTCAGAAGTTTGACTGCATTAAAAACTGAAACCTTGTTTTACTAAAGGTGAAAAAAGATCTTTTCCTACTGTCTACAGATATCCTTAGTCTTCTAAGGATATGTTCTTCTAAGGATATGATTATTGTCAATTAATGGTCACTTAAGACACCTTTCAGCCTTTGACATAAGACTGGATTTACTCAGGAATAATATATATAGTATAAATTTCCATTTTCACATAAAAACATACACAAAATATTTTTTTTCTCCTAATTCTTGGTTTTCTTTGTCTCTTAGTGTTTCACCAGCTAAACACTGTTGTCAATGTGCCAATCTCCATCCATAACAGAAACACCTAGTCAGGCTACTTTTCCACCTTATTTTAAACTCTGCATCTCATATGCCTTCTTTCTTACTCCTTTTCCAGTACTATATGGAAAAGTTAAAGCAGCACAAGACAAGCTCACACCTGAAGGAGCTCCACAGGTGAGGCTATAAAAAGTGCTTATCAAGTGCAGGGATAGAGTTGACTGCCACCCGTGAAATTTAACTCACTCACATTTACCTTGGCATTTCCATGTTCAACTACAGTGATTCAATGACAAGAAGAAAGATAAGGAAGAAAAGGGTTCTTTTTACCTCTACTTCTCTATCAGATACATCATGTATTTTCTGCCAACTTTAGTATAGGTCTAATTTTATTCATGGGGAGGAAAAAAACCCAACAGCAAACCTACCCTCTTTTTAATCTTAGATGAAAATATTATCTAAATGGCCTAAAAATTTTAGAAATTTGAAGAACTGCTCTTTAATCTATCTCACCCTAAAAGACAGCCCTCCTCTTGAGCCTACTGGAGTCAGTAAAAGATTTAGATTGAATCCAATAGGATTTGGATGAATTTTTCTGAGAGCACACAATTCATCTCAGTTCTCTTATTAGCTCTCCAGGTTGCTGCAGGATTACTGAAAATTCTCACTTACAAATAAAGATCAAGTTTACACAGGAAACCAATCGATTTCAAAATTGCTTAGGGATTTTTTAGTTCAGTGTTGCATATATAAGATTGTTTATAGTGGAATATATTTTCTTTCACATAATCCTGAACAAGGGAAATTGCCAAACTTAAACTCAGTTTCTGCGGGCATCACTGCATGTGAGAAAATGCTAAATGAAAATGTTGGGCCATGTACATGAAAGCTCTTCATAGAGGTAGCTGAGTTTGTTACAGAAACTAGTTTAAAGTGATAGTTCAAGAGTTTAAAGTGATAACACATTATTTTTAAGTCAAGCCTTTAAGACATTTAATTTATTCCTAGCTAAAATGACCTCTTTTCACTTATTTATGAGATTATTTAATGGCATAATAGAACCACAGCCATTATCTGCCTGCTATTTCCATGAAGTGGTAACAGATTACATCTCTCTCCTCAAAGAAAAATGGCCAAGATTCACTTCACTAGCTCTCTAGTTGTCATCACTCATATGATCTCATTACCATCCGGACCAACACCTGAGAATATACAGGTTGTTTTTCCCAGAGCACTCATCTGGGACAGGGCCGCACCACTCCAGAGACACTGAAAACCATGCCTGGTTCTCACAGCCCAACTTGGTCCCAGTCAGAAATCCTGTTTCAGAACCTGCAGGGCCTCCTGCACCCTAAACTGAGGTCTGCATTCCTCTTCTTTGAATTAGATAGTGTCTAGTCTAACAAAGAGGAAGGGGTGGCAAGGTGGGAAGCAACAGTTAAGAAAGATACTTCAGGATGCACCAAAAACAACACAAAAGGTAAGACAAACACAATTGACAGACGTGTCAGGAAGCAGCAAGGTTCAGTCTAAAGGTGTTGTTTACAGAGATAAGGGGAATGTAGATGATAAAATCAAATAGGAATCTAGGTTCTCAGAGTTTACCTAAAATCTGGAAACTTTGTATGTCACACAGTTAAATATATGCCTGGGACTCATGTAAGTGTGTTGCACCACAGAAGTCATAAAGTACAGTGCTCAAATATGGAGACTGATCCTGCTTTTCCCTGATGAGTGTTATGGGAGAAAATTCTGTTACAAAAGATCAGCTTTTATGTTTTTTGCATGCAAGACTTTGCAAATGAACATAGGAACAAATGTCCTGCATTTATTTTCAGATTTACTTGGGATCCACTTGGATTTCAGTCACACCTTCCATTTAGTTGTTCCCACAGCATGTGGAAATTAATCTAGTTTCCAGATGGACTACACAGAACCTGTTCTACATATCTCTTCTCAAATTTTGCATTGTTGGAACATCAGTGATGTTCTTATTTTTGCAGTTAATCTTTCCATTATCCTAATAAGAAGAAATTTATTTTTTTTTAGCAAGAAATGGATGCTGATTAAAATTTAATCTTTCCCATATTTTGTACAGAAAAAAAGTATGTATTTTTCTGATTCTAAACCCATACTTCAAGATTAAATTTTGTAAGCCATTTTCTCTAAGCTTAGCTTTTGAAAAAGGAATGATTTCTCCCATTTCTCCCATGTGTAGTCTAATAAATAGTAATAGTAGGAAAAAACAACTGATTTCCCATAACTGATCTCCATTTGTCCATAGTTTAAAACAGACAGTTCAATTAACTGGAGGATATTGTCTGAATCAGTTTTATGCCAGGTTTTTGAAGGAAATAAAAAATAAAATTGTTTAAAGATATTTTTCCACAGGGAGTCTAATTGAGAATTCCATTAAAACGATGTAACATTTCATCAATCACGTATATAGAAATATTAAAGGGAAAAATCTACACAATTTAGAGGAGAAAGCAATTTTATCTCTGTCCTTTGGAGGTCAGAGTTATGTATATCTTGATAAATACACATATTTACTTCCAATAGAAGGCATTTGTTTTTGCCTCAACATACAACACTAAGAATTTGATTGCCGTCTGTACTAGAAGCATAGTAGTAATCTGTGAAAAAAATGTGGTTTTTGTAATTTTAAAGCATCTTAAAAATCCCTCTTACAGAAACATTAATGATTCTTGATCTCGAAGTAGAGGAAGACATTTCCCACATAAAATGCTTCCTCAAAATAACATCCTGATCTTTTCCACTATGTATTTGAACCACAGCAAAAGGTTAACATCTGAATTAGGACACAGTAACTTTTAAGCAAAACAGAAAAGCACAGGTTTTCCTGCTTTCAAGCGTAAATACAAAAGAAAAGCCCAACAAAACTCAACCCAGTCCAGCTTTCCCTCCTTAGGAAAACACAGAGAGACTCAGACATGGTTCATTCTCTGGTATTTATCATTTTCCCCATTTCCTTCCTCCCTATCTTGTTCCAGTAAGAAAAAAGCTTTCACTATTTCTTGTCTTCCCCAGCTGGAGCAAAACAAGGGCATCTTCAATTTCCGTTGGTTTTCTCTACCACTCTTTTCTCCCAGAGACCCTGCTGGGTTTCTATGGAAGGCTAATTTCTCACAGAATTAACTATCCATACTTGCAAAAGACAATTGTATATGGCTATGATAGTTTTAAAAAGCCTAGGGAAACATTCATTAACCAAATATTTCAGACATTTTCTAGGTTGAAAATAATTGTATTACACCTCAAGTATTCCTAGTCAACACACGTGCAAATATGAGGTCTTTTATTTAAGAAAATGCCTATTAATATCTCTTTGTTCTAAGTACTTCCCTGAAGGGGCTCATAAAGAAAGCTCTTGTTATACATAAACTCTTTAAATTCAACTGGCTAATTTTTTATTTTAAAATTACATCTAAATTGCAATTACATCTTGAAAAGAACAGAAAGAGCATTAAAAAAAAGTTATCAGTTTCTGGCCAGCTGTATTCGAAAGATTTAATTTTCAAACATGAATCATTCACAAATGAACATCTAAGAAGACCTTTTTCACAATATACTAGAACAGTTCCACATTGCCATAAGTCATGCAGAAGTAGAAAGAGATAAGCAAAAGACTCTGACAGACAGCTCTAAGAGAAAGATTAAAAATGTTCATCACATAAAATTCAAATGGAGCACAGACTTTGCTACAACAAATCTGCACTTGTAGACCTCTGCATTTTGCTTATATCTAGAGTCAGATAATCTTACTGCCTATTCTTTGGAATGTTTCTCATTTTATTGTGAATATTTTCCAGAGTCTGAGATGTTCTGTGATTAATTTTGAGAGGTAACTCAAAATGTCTTTTTTTAATATATGGGAATTCTAATAATTTGGTTCTTACCTATTTTAAAGGTTACTCTTCCATATGTGTTTTTGTCAGTAAATAAAGATGAGTTATAAATGTTCAAAATATCTCTCCTGTTTCATGCTATGAGAGAAGAGCTTGGAAAAAAAGAGAGAACTTTTTGTTCATTATGAAAGAAAGCTTTATTCCAAACTTCATATATGTCATAGAAACTCCTCAGGACCACTCTAGGTATAAAAGTTTGAGGGAGTTTGAAATGTTCTGGTTATTTATGCTCAGTCTTCCTGAGCATGCTATGGTATGGTTCTATTTAAATACAGAAATATTACTTTTTTATCAGAAAGTCTGTAACAGACAGATGCAAAGTTGTTGTCATATATGTTTTACAATACCATTACATAAAATATTTGATGTAAATTCTGAAAAATCTTCCAACACATTCTTACAGTACACATAGATGAGTGTGAGAGGCAAAGAAAGAGAGCCTAGAGCTTTCAGTATTTTTCAGTGTTTCATAAATTCAGAAACTAAATACATAATGCAGTATGTATTTAGATGGAGTACTTCAAATGATTAAAATAAAGACCAAAACAGGAAGTGGTATTTTCTTCATTATCATCGTAAAATTAATCACACAGCAGAAGTGATGACAGTTTGGGCATTTTCAATGCTATGCATTTTGTGTTTCTCTACATATAATACATTGTATATGTACATAGGGGTTTATGTGGGTTTATATTTCCCATGAAGTACATCATACACCTGTATGATATGCATATACTTTAACTATGTATAAATACTGATATATAATTTTAATAAAACTGGCAATTTTTCTCCTTTCTCTTAGACTACATACTGTCCTTTTCTAAGGACAGAATACTCTGTTCTCATCTTGTTCATTTATTCTCTGTCTATTCTTGCCTTCACTTTGAATTCTAGTTGGTGTCCTCTGCAGCCTCTTCATGTTATGCTAATTTGAAGCTTGAGTTCCAAGTGGCACTTTTCATCTACCATCTGTAGTCTTCTGTCATCTGGGGCAGCTCCTCTGTTTTACTGTGTCCCTGAAAGCCATGTGTAATCATCACCTGGGATGAGATCCAACAACAGATTGACACCTACGTTCAGAGGAATGTGCAAGACATATCCATCTTGGAAGTCTAATCCATTAAAATAGAATCAACACTGAATATGGAGTCTGGAGAGTTACTCTGTTGATCATACCTTAGGGTAATCTGAATAACTGCCTAGGCTCAGCTGATTGTATTTCTCATGACCTTTCACTGGTTGTCCTACTGGTGATCTATGAAACATATTTAGTGTCATAGTTGGTTCTTCTTCAGGCTGTGGTTGCATAGGTTTTATGACTTCTCTGAAAGCTCTGTGTATTTATCCTGGGTAATGAAAAATTGTCTCAAATAGTACCACATGACTGTGCTTAGACAACTGAACCATGATAGATTTTAGTTAAAGGGAGTTTACAAATCTTTTAAACTTGCAGACATGACAACTAAGCATTAGACGTTTTAATCCAGAGACGTGCTCTTTTACGAACATCTCAAGTGTACTAGGAGGTCCAAATAATTCTTCTATTTTCATAATTTATTAACAAATCCTTTGGTTCCCTAATGTGTTAAAAAAATATTTGTTGGAAAATAGAATAGTAATAGCAGGAAAAAAGAAGAGGGTTAAACACTTCTTGACTTTGGGACAAGAGACAGGAAATCAGATAAAATTGTGTGAGTGTTTATTTTGCATTGTTAGATAAAGCACATCCTAACCTGAAAATGATTGCTTAATTATAAATAGATGTTTTTATTCTGAATTTGCTTTTAATTATTTTACTGCTGGCATATTTGAAAATATACTGACATAATTTTGAAATAAGGTCAAAATAGTTTTAAATAGATATATTTTAAGAGTTTTGAAATTATTTGAAACAATTTAAAATGCAATTATTATTTGCACTTTCATACGTGTTATCGTAGAAAGCTCTTTTTGTGAATGTTTACCCCACAACAAAGTGGGATAGGTTTCCACAAATATTCTTACAGTAGACTCTATATTCTATATTTGTGGAAAATAAAGTAGCAGATGGATCTCCATTTCTCAAATATTTTCCATTTACTCTTCATTTTCCCCTTGTAGCTTTCATCCCTTTTATCTTTGGTCTACAAAGCAAGTCTAAAAACAACCTAATTAATCTAAATTTCAGACTTCTTTACATAATAAATTAATAATCTGGATCATTCTTCATAAAACCTAATGTTGCCTGAATGTCTGTGTTAACTTGTCACTGGGCTCAGTACTGAGGAACACTAAATTCCTTTCCTTTAGCTATATATATTGATGGATCTTTATCATTCCTTCTTGGAAAACATTAAAATTATTGCTAGATATGATGGCTACAATTGTCAATCTTTGTTTTTTTCCTCTCTTCCAGTGCAATTTTGTTTTACTAAATGTGTATTCTTTTGGTCAGGCTCACCCAATATTTTGAAAACCTTTAGGTAACTATTTTTCATAAAGACACATAGATCAGCAAATACTATTGAATGTCTTCCTACTATTCTGCCTTAAGGTACTTTCTTTCTTTCAGAGATTGCCTCTTACACAGAGAAAGCAAAATTAAATTGTTTTAATGCATAGGAAAAGCACTCAAAAAGCATGTGCTAAGGGACCAAGGAAATTATAGATGCATTGCAAGTACATAGAGCTGGTTCTAAAAAAAATTCAAACCTTTTCATTTATGCTACAGATATGCTAACAAGTATTAATTACATAAGTCTTGTAGTCTTTCTGTTGAATTACATGGAAATTGTTGCAGTATGTGCTGCTAATACAGAATTTCAAACATTTCATACATAATAACTGCCTAATGGGATTAAAAAGGAACAGTTCAGCAGTAAGACAGCAATGATCAATGGCCTATTGTTACATACCCAAACCTTCTGTAAAAAAAACAAGAGGAAACGTGTTCACTTTTCTGCATCACAGGCTCAAATTTACCAAATATTTCCCTAGGCAATCTCTTGGATCATTCTTCTCGTTCTTTTCCTCTCACTTAATTTGTAGGGCCAGGGGAGGAAGAGAAGTTACAAAAATAATGTGCAGCTTAACTAAGATACAGTTTAAGAAAACTGAGTACATTTCAAGGTGAAATGTAAAGTGGTTAAAGCAAAAACTGGTTCAATTTCTGGCTCTACAATTGACTTAGTGTGCAATCATGAGTTAATATTTTGCTACTCCTTCAACTTGATTGTGACTTTTTTTAAAAGAAAATGCAACTTTACTTTCACAACACTGAAATCTTAGAACAGTATTATAAAAAAAGTCAGAATAAGAGGAAACTGTATGCAATATGAATTAATACCTTACTTTAACATCATATTAATAGTAAGTTTGTGTGTGTATATGTATATATATATTGTCTAATAAAACTATGCACAGAAATACTTTGTGTTCAGCTCTAGAACTGGTAGAAACACCCCTAGGGTGTATGGTGCTAGAGTAATGTTCTGATTTGCTGATATAATTAAAGACACTACCATCCCAGGTGATGTACTACAAAGTCGATGAATCTCCCTCTCCAGACTACAATGAGTGAAAATTTTACCCCTCTCATAGCTGGGACTAGACGCTCATATTTTCTCTACTTGCTTACATGTACAAATATTTTAAAAATGTATATGCTTTTCCTTGGCATTTTAAAATCAAATTAGTTCACCTTTACAGGCCAAACACAAGATTAGGAAGCAAATTATTGCATGTATTTTTGCATAGAAATGCAGGGGTAGATAGGGAATATTCTAGAACTGTCTGGACACAATCTTGTGCCATGTGCTTCAGGTTGACCCTGCTTGAGCAGGGAGGTTGGACCAGGTGACCCAGTGTGGTTCTTTCCAATCTGACCCATTCTGTGATTCCGTGATTTCAAACAGCTGCATTACACCAACCAGTTTTTTCACAAACCAGTGACGTAGTATAGGCCCTATTAAGGAAAATAGTCAGGTTTAGTGATTACCTAGACTCTAACAGTTGTAGACGGGCTCCTTTTGTCAAAGTTATGGCTAGAAAAATGTGATCACATGGAAGGAAGAAATTTATGTGAGAACCCAACATACCTTATACATCTGGAAAATAATCTAACCTAAATAATCTAAATTACTCCAGAAGCCTTTGAAAATCTTAACTATGACCTTTCTGCTCGTACTAGTTTGTTGAAATCTCACCTACACTTTCATTCACTGAAGTGCATTGATTATTTAGAGTAATAAATTTTCAGAAGGAAATAAAGATGCTTAGACATTACCTGGAATTTGAAAATAAAGAGCAACGAATATGGATGGAAAAATGATGGAGAGAAACTTTTTACAAGGGTATGAGTGACAGGACAAGGGGGAATGGCTTTTAACTGAAAGAGAGTTGGTTTAAATTAGATATTTGAAAGAAATTTTTGACTATGAAGGTGGTGAGGAACTGAAACAGGTTGTGCAGAAAAGTTGTGGGTGTCCCATCACTCAAAGTGTTCAAGGCCAGGTTTGATGGGGCATTGAGCAACCCAGTCTAGTGTCCTTGCCTGTGATGGGGGCATTAAAAAAGATAATTTTTAAGGTCCCTTCCAACCAAAGCCATTCCATTATTTTATGATTCTATGGTTATTTAAGCTTCTAGTAAGGCTAGTAAATATAATTTTCTCTTGCTAGGTTTCAAAATAATTTTGCCTTCTTTTTTTTTTCAAAGAGAATTTTTTCTTTTCCTTCCTTGTCATCCCAGTCATAATGTCCACATTCTCAACAAGGGTAGAATACTCAAATCTTATTTTGCTCCTTATTGTAAGTCCTTCTAAGCCTTTCTTGTCGATACACTAGTAGGTAAGATGGCTTCAGGGAATGAAAAGATGCTTTCTGTTTTCTCTTCACAATCTCAACATTACTTCTTTTTCTTTTTTAGCTAGAAATTTTGTTTGTTTTCTACTCAGTCATTTCACTATAGTAGCAATAAGGAATATGGCTTTCTTCCATCAAGTCATGTGACAAGATGTTAATTCTGAATTTTGAAGGAAGTATTCAGAAAAAGGAGGAAGCACAAAATATTGGAGAAAAGAAATTTCAGATGAGTAAATATATCAAAAAACAAAAGCAGTTTGAGTGAAAGATGGCAAAATCTAGAAAAACACAAGCATGGAAAGAGAGAGAAAAATTAAGTTGAGGGAAAGAAAAAAGTTATAGAGGTAAAATAAAGGAGATGCACTCATTTCTCAAAGTTGTGAAAGCTTTAAAACTCCAAAACTACACAAGAGGGGGAATGAAACAAAACAGGAGATGAATAAAATAAATGTTATTCAAGGTTTACAAGAACATGAAAGCAAGACTTGGAAGTACAAGAACAAAGTATTCCACCAAGTGCAAAATGCAATACAGAAAACAGCCAGTTCTGCACTGAAGTATTTATGGAAACAGCTATACTGAAGAACAAAGAACAGAAGAAGTCATGGTATACAAGGGTCACAATAACAGAATCATATTAGTTTAAATGTGTGATGATGACCTAACACAGGATTTTTTGCTCCAATGTTTTATTTCTTATCAGTTTGTCACCATGGTAAGCTGTATTTCTTTGTGTTTTTAGAATCACAGAATATATTGAGTTGGAAGGCACTCATCGGGATCATTGAGTCCAACCCTTGGCCCTGCACAGAACACCTCAAGAATCACACCATGTGACTGGGAGATTACCAGGTCATACTTCCCAAAATTTTTCTTCTTCTTTTTTTTTTTTTTTTTTTTTTAATATTNTTTTTTTTTTTTTTTTTTTTTTTTTTTAAATATTGAAAGTATAGCTAGAATTAAATACTATTTTGGCGCATAGTTTTCATGCTGATCTTGTATGTTTTTCAGAAATATACACCGAGTTTCAAAGACAAGGAGAACAAAGAAAAGATTACTGTGGCCCAGATTCACCAAGGACTTGCAGAAAATTCATATGCCTGTATTGGAAAGTGTAATCTTCAAAATCCTCTCCTAACCTCTTAGCTACTAAAGGATAAAGGGCTTCTTTTAAATGCTTAAGTCCCAAATACTCAGAGGGAACTCAAATGCTTTGTAGAGCCCCACACTGTTACCGCCCTTACCTGCTGCCATCTTGAGCATTGTCTGGGGCCTCAGGGAAGTCACCATCTGTCTTTCAGACTGGCAAACATGCTGAACACACCCACACACCAGCAAACATAGGACAACAGTTACCAGTGGGAGAATATTTTCCACAGAAATATCCCTCCCTGTTTTACTGCCAATCCCGGTGCTCAGAAATCTCCAGAGATTTCATTCTTTACAATGTTTCTCTCTTCTGACGCTTCCTTCCTCCATCCTTAATCTCTCTGTGTTCCACAGGCTATAAATAAAACTTTAACATTCCTTTAGAAGGAAAACACCACATCAGCTATTTTCCCCTTCATAATAACTCTACTACTCCACAGGTGTCCAAAGGCTCCATTTTCCCTTTTGATGATCTTACCAAGGTATTTCTAGTTAAACAAAGATCAGTTTTTCTCATCTTAGACTTACAACCTGTTGTTTCCATTTCAGATCTTTATCTCTACATAGGGCTTCTGTATCTCTACATAGGGCTTCTATGCTTGAAATATCACCTAGTATTTGTTATTAACCACATGTCAGCTGTACCAACTCATCTAACTTTCTCCTTACATATATAACTTGGCTTGTTTCTAAGCCTGAGACTTCACTCATTCAAAAATACAGTTGTGGTTATGGGGGCTATCCATACTGCATATGGAGCTCCAGTTGGTGGACTGAGTTCTCAGGAAAGATGTACAAAACTACAGGACTAACATGCCCAAATGGCAGTTTTCAACAAAAAGCAAAACTGACTGATTTTATTAAACCAAGATAAAAATGAAGAAGAGAGAAAGAGAGAAGGACAAGGGGAAAAAGAGACAGAAAGAAGGGAAGGAAGGAAGGAAGGAAGGAAGGAAGGAAGGAAGGAAGGAAGGAAGGAAGGAAAGAAGGAAAGAAGGAAAGAAGGTGATAGATATAAATCAGTATGTAACTCTAGTTCTGAGATAAGATTGCTTAGACATATATTGGCACTTAAGCCACTAAAGACATGCATTAAAAGACATTTATTTTTCTGGATTCTACTTAATATGTAAGTTAGAGCTGTATTTTTTTTGCATACATTAAAAAGGCAAAGATTACTGTCTTCAAAGTGACACATTTTCGGGGTTTGGAACATAATTTTAGAATTCTGTTCTAAATTACAAAAATTCCAGACAATTTTAAAATGTCATTTTTTTCAAATACAATATCAAACCACATCAGTGATAAACAATACTCTAGAAATATTGTGATTTGTTTGGCAGTTTAAAACCCTGTTAGTATTTCCAGTACTTTAAATATGTGAAAGTGATTCTGTATCAATCAACACAGNTGGATTCTACTTAATATGTAAGTTAGAGCTGTATTTTTTTTGCATACATTAAAAAGGCAAAGATTACTGTCTTCAAAGTGACACATTTTCGGGGTTTGGAACATAATTTTAGAATTCTGTTCTAAATTACAAAAATTCCAGACAATTTTAAAATGTCATTTTTTTCAAATACAATATCAAACCACATCAGTGATAAACAATACTCTAGAAATATTGTGATTTGTTTGGCAGTTTAAAACCCTGTTAGTATTTCCAGTACTTTAAATATGTGAAAGTGATTCTGTATCAATCAACACAGATAAAACTACATTCAGGATTTGACAATTTCACTCTCTGCAAAGAAAACTATTATTTGAGGTAGTCTGGATACAAACCTGCTGGGTTTTTGTATTATATTTGTTTGTCCTGCTGTTTTATCCAGCTCTATATTTGGGAAGTTTATTTCAGCAGTATTGCAAAGAGATCTCTTGACAGAAAAAAAGCACCTCAAGAAGAGTTGGGAAAATAAACCTAGAAACATTGCAAGAGTAGCCATACCATTTCACAGTCATGATACATCTGCAAAAAAAGCCCTGTCCCAACTGTTTTCTTAATTTTACTTCACATAGAAGGACATAGGATGTCAGGAGAAAAATCTAGTACTTTCTAAATGGAATCCAAGGGCTCAACAATAAAAGGATTTTTAATCAATACTAGGTCTATTTCATGTTTTAATCCCAAAATTAATTTCAGTCAATTCACACCACAGGGTTAGAATACTCCTTAATCAAAATAAACACATAATCACTTTAGAAACATGGTGGCTGGCTCCCATGACACCAAGGGAGATGTATGTGATGGGGAAGCAGAGCCAGAACAGACTGTACAGAAAGCACTGCTGAAATCAGAATATTGACTTGCACTCCCAATAGACACAGCAGGGAGAGCATCATTGCTGAGCAGACTTGCTATTAATTCTGTTGCCTACATGGGTCATGGTTGCTAAATTAAGTGTCTTTAGTGATATATTAAGTTCTCTAGGTTCGTGACAGATTTCGTTCCTCATCTCTTCTGAAGCTGGCAGAAGCCATTTCCGCTTCTTCTGCAAATCACACTGAAACTCTAGACTTTGTGTATATGACAGTGACTTTAAGCAGTGTTATGGGTGACATACAGCATTCTCAGTTATTAAAAAAAGAAAAAAAAATCAGCATCCATACGTGACTTGTTGCACTTCATGAGAGTGTTGATTGTGGCAGTTTAAAATATTCTTGTTGTATCTTAATGGACCAACACAAAGTATCCTCAAATTGTTATAACATTTCACAGAACCACAGAACCACAGAACCACAGAACCACAAAATGGGTAAGGTCAGAAGTGACCACAGTGTGTCATCTGGTCCAACCTTCTTGTTTAAGCAGGGTCATCCCAGAGCACATGACACAGGATTGTGTCCAGGTGGTTTTTTAATATCTCCAGTGAGGGAGGCTTCACAGTCTATCTGGGCAGCCTGTTCCAGTGCTCAGTCATCCACACAGTAAAGGTTTTCCTCATATTTAGGTGTAAGGTCCTGTGCATCCATTTCTGTCCATTGCCTCTTGTCCTATTGTTTGGCACCACTGAGAGGAGCCTGGCTCCATCCTCTCAGCACCCTCCCTTCAGATACTGCCAGACATTGATTAGGTCCCCTCTAAGTCGTCTCTTCTCAAAGCTGAACCAGCCCAGCTCCCTCGGCCTTTCCTCATAAGAGAGATACTCCAGTTCCTTAATAATTTTTGTCACCCTCTGCTGGATCCATTCCAGGAGCTCCATGTCTCTCTTGTACTGAGGAACACAGAACTGGACACAGCACTCCAAGTGTGGCTGCTAGAGCTTGATGACCTTATAGAGCTAAAGCATAGCAAAGCAAAGCAAAGCAAAGCAAAGCAAAGCAAAGCCAAGCACTTCTCTGTTCTTTGTATTACCTCAATAAACCTACTCCCTCCCAAGAAAAATGCATTCTCATGTTCACACACACACATGTAGTATCCTTAAGCTGGTTTCCTCAACCCATTCCCATCTATTTACATGGAAAAACTATTAGTCTTTTCAATGCTTTCTCAGTAAAAATATCCTGATCTTAAGCAACAATCACATTTCTAGATGCTATATATAGTTTTACACACACAGGTTTTTGGTTCAAGGTTTTCATGATCTGAGTAGCAAAATTTTAAACAAAAAATGTGGGTTTATCTGTTTATTTGGGATAAAACACCAATATTTTTAAAATAAGAAGTTACTACTCATTAAAGATAGCCAATGGAAAATCACAACAATCTTCACAAGGAACAATTGACATAAACCTGTTTTCCTCACATTTTCTTGTACAGTGTTTGAGTTTGCACAGGAAAAAAGGGGTAGATAGTCAGTGGGCTAAGAAAAAATGTGTTCAGGATTTTTTCTTTCTAGCTCAACTCCAAGTTCATCCACAAGCTCCAGAAAATGTCCCTGAGGAACCTACAACATGACAGGATTTGCTGATGTTTCCCTTAATCAAAGTGTGAAATATTTGCTCTGGCATAATATAAGGGAACTTGCTAAGAATTCAGCTTTATTGGTTAGTTCATAAAACAATAGAGGAAAAAAGAGTGGGTGTTTCTTACCACAGACAGTGCAAACACATGAGATAATTTAATTATTACTAATAACATCTGTTCAAACATTGGTGTCACATAAACTGTATTCTGGCATTGTAGACAAGATATATATATTGCAAACATATCAGCTAACATGATTATGGAACCCACTGTGTTTCATAATAATAGATCATTCTCTAAGAATTTAAAACTTGCCTTTATGAAAATAAAATAATTACTCTTGAATCCTGGAAGTTCAGAAACTACTGAAAGTTAATTTTAATGCAATAGCTTGAATTTTAAAAATATTGAAAATTACTAAATAATCTATTTCAGCTTCAAAGTTACAGTAAAAACGTAGTGCAAAAAAGTAGTGCTAGAGATTTTTCCTCCTGATGTTATTAGGTGTCAGAAATTTTTGTATGTCAGAAAACTGACCAGATTCTATCCTTGATCTCAAAGTTTTGAAGAATAAATATGAATAAGATCAAAGATCAACAGTTTCAAAGAAAGCTTCCTAAACAGATGTTTAAATTCATACCTAGACACAAATAACATTGACCTGATTGTTATCACTGATTTTCACTCAGCTTAATGCAGTGCTTAGAACACTTGGAAAAACTAAAAGAAAGAAAGCAAAAGATTATTAGATTTGTACGGTTCTCATGCATAAATAAAGATACAATTACTAAATTTTAATCCACACTGGAAGCATGCAATGACAGGCTATTTTAATTTTATTGAAAAGAATTCTATTTATGTAATTATATTGATGTAAAATAAACCTAGAAAAAAGTTTAGTAGAATAACTAAGAAGATGAGATATCTCCATACAATATTCAAATTTATAGTCCCTTTATGCTCTATAATATTAAAAGAGCGGTGTAGAGAATGCAGAATGTATTTAAATTACATCTCAACAGCTCTAGAAATTTGATAAAAGCAGGGGCTTTTATTCTCTATTTCACTCTAGAGAGTGAAAGCCTCCTACAAAGACCTGCTTTCTAGGCTATCCTCTCTGATGGAATACATGCTTCTTTTGTGCCAGGAATTCCCTCCAACTAATTTCAAAGCTGGTCCATTCTAAATGTAACAGGGATGCTAATAGATTTGCAATTGGTTCATGAATAAAAATCCAAGTTTTAACCCAGGTGCTATCAAATTGTTGTTTAAATAACACACTTTCTATACTAGAACCTCCTCATAGAATTAAAAACTAAGGAAAATTTAAAATATCCCCCTCTATAATAAGGCACCTTCTTTACAGTGCAATGCTAAGAACTCCATTCTTATCAGAATAATCAACAAACATTCTGTTTTCTGCATACTAAATACGGAGTAAAGCATCTTACTAAAAGAAAACCAGCTAGAGTGAGATAATTCTAAGACAGTTTGATTGCTAATAATGTAAATTGAATTCAAAATCTTTGTAGGAAAGATTATAGTCAGATTCACAAAGTATCATTTAATGCCTGTGTTTAATTTCTCACATCTTCAGAAAAAGTTGGGCGGTTTCATGAATAAAGTATATGAAGTGTATAAAGTATAAAGATCACTATCAAAATACTGACCCTGAATAGGATGTATTCACATACATTTGGAAAGGTAAATATGTACCTATTTACCCATATATATCATACATAATTTAAAAAAAATTCCTGCATTAGAATATTTTTGAGATTGCATGTATTATCTTTGTTAACTCTATTGTGTATTCTTCATGCATGAACATCTTATGAAGAGAAAAAAATGTGTCTGTGTTTCAAAAAATATTATCATCCCAGAAGCTGGGACACAGAAAAACGGCAAATTCTTAATTCCTATCTGAAAGCAGAATTAATTTTTGTTGCCATTTTAGCTAATAAGAGACTTAGCATAAATTATGCAGAATGTTTAATAAGTAACAAGGGGACAAAAGTCCAGTGAAACAGTTGTTTAATGTCAGAATTTTATCACTGAGATGATCTGTGGTCACCTTGACTGTATTTGACAGAGTGGATTAGTTAGAGCCAACTGTCAATGTACATTTAAATATATGTAATCAGATTGGTTTTGAGAAATAGGAAAAATACTGTATGTCTGGATTGAAATGCAGATCGCTCAGTATCATATAAATGTAAAATCATTTAGGTTGAAAAAAACCCTCTAAGATCATCAAAGAAAACCATTAATCCAACACTGTTAAGTCCTCTATTAAACGTCCCAAAGTGCCACATCTACACATCTTTTTAATACCTCCAGGGATGGTGACTCCACCACTTCCCAGAGCAGCCTGTTCCAATACTTGACAGCCTTTCCATGAAGAATTTTTCTGAATATCAAATCTAAATCTCCCCTAGTATAAGTTGAGGGCATTTCCTCTTGACATATCACTACTTACTTGAGGGAAGAGAACACCCCTTCCACCTCACTACAACTTCCTTTCAGAGAGCTGTAGAGAGCAATAAAGTATCTTCTGAGCTTCCTTTTCTCCAGGCTAAACAACTCCTCAGCTGCTCCTCATAAGTATGAAATATCCTGGCCTGCTAAACCTGACATTTCTGTGTTATCTTGAAATAGTGGAGAAAATTCTGCTGTCATTTAAATTGTTTGTCAACCTGAACACATCCTTAAGAATGTTTATTAATAAAGTAGTTTATTCAGAAATGACACCTTGAGGACAATAGCTGTAGCTAGAATTTATAATATTCTCACTTACTGTAGCTTATTAATTCCTAAAACTTATCTCTTAGATATATTTACAGTGTAAACAGCAGAGCCACTAAAGAACTTGAGAAAAATACAGTTTTCTTTTAGAAGAAAATTGGTAACAAAATTAATGAGATCTTCATCAGACCTAGAGTGAAACTCACAGTAAAACTGCAAAGATGAGGACAAGAGGAAAAACATCAACAGTAAGAAATCATCAGTTAGAGCACTGATTTAGAAAGTGAGACATACATGGGCTAGTTTTAAAATTCATTGGTTGATGTAAAATATGTACCAGTGCCTTGAACCTGTGCCTTCCACTATCCAGCTGGATTCTCCCAAGCAGTGTGTTCCTCACGTCTTGCTGATAAGGTGTTGTTTTTTTCATTATTAATATCAAGCGGAAATAAATGGTGAAATATCAAAATTTTTCATTAAATCCATTTCTGGTCTGCTTGTTTTTGGGTTTTTTTTAGTAATTGCAGCTGACCACGCAGTATCTGTCTCTTACAGTGGAGAATGAACTAATTTGATTTTTTGGGTGCCTGTTTTCCACCTGACTATATTGGTCAAGAAGGGAAGATAAAAAGCCTCCTTTTATTGTAATACTGACATTTAGATAAAACAGTCCTAAAAATGTCTCTGGAGAGTTTAAATTCAAAATAAAATGAAAGAAAGTCAATATGCTTGTTATCCAGCTACTGTACAATATCAATCATTACTAACCATTGAAGTAACTTTAAACACTTTGATGTTGTTTTTCTTGTCCTGAAAATAGTCATGGTTTATTTTGTTCACTTCATTCTACCAGTTCAGTGATAAGAGCAGATTATACAGATATCAAATGATTTCACAGGAAAGTAGAATAAGGACAAAATGCAGTGACTTCCAAGCAATTGCAGGGAAACATGAAAGAAGATGAATGACACATCAAAGCATCAGCTTCAAAGACAATCCCAGGTGGCTCATTTCAGAATACGTGTTACAGAAATCATAAAATAAGGTGTTCGAACTTTTCTTTTCAAGAATTTTCTTAAGAATCTTTATCAGAGGAAAAAAAAAACGATAGTGTGTTGAAGGACAGCTAAAAATCCAAAGTCAATGTATTCCAAATATGTTTGCTAAAAGGGTATATAATAGAAGAAATGTTTTGTCTCCAGCTTTTTCAAGGAAAGGTGCTGCGAAAGAGAAATAACTGTGATACTAAAATTTCATACCAACATTTCAGAGACACATTGTTTTGACTTAAAAAAAATCATTTTAGGTAGCAGAGTATGGTTCTTGTCTGACTTAATTCTTGAAGCCACGTGAGTGTCATATTGATAAAATTAATAGTTGCACTACAGTATTTGGTGGGAGATAAAATTCCAGAGGCAAAATTCACAAATTAGCATGACACAAACCACAGTGGAGTCCAACAGGTGATCAGATGATTTTTTTGTGATGTCTGGAATAATCTGTGTAGAAATAAGCTATGCAAGTAACTGAATTGACAGACAAGAGGCCTGCAGTGTGATTACAGTCAGCAGCTTTTGGCTGAACTTGAGCTAAATTTACAATTTTCCAGTAAACTTAGATAAATCAAAGAAGATTAAACACTTAAATGAAACTTGGAAATATGACACTTTTTAAAAAGACTGAATTTACAACTATTAGATACCTAAAATGAAAATAACCCTCCAGTTTATGATGTTAGCTTCCCCCTCTAAAATCCTTGTCCTGATAGAAAAGAGTAGGAATTAATTGTGGTGGACAGAACCATTATCCCTACCTTCCCCCTTTGTATGTATAATCTCCAGTTACTGAAAATTTAAGTCCCACTGACTTTCAAAACAACCTGAAGGCAAACATATCATTTGAAAATCTGAGAATTCACCTTTGCAGCACTGACATATTTCCCAATTTTTTGTATTTTTATTTTCATTGTATGGTGAGAGTATAGATTTTTTTGTTTGTTTGTTTTACAATAGTTTAAAGAGATATAGAGTAGTTAGGAGGTTATATAACTTCAGAAGTGGCTTCTGGTTTTCATTTTTCCATCAGAACTTACTTTATTTTTATGATAGAGTGTTCAAAATAGAAATTATATACTGAAATAAAATAGAATAGATTTGAATATTTTATTTTGTTAATCCCCATAATATTGGAATTCTGCTCCTCATTGCAAAAAAATAAAGAGACATTAAAAAGACTACGCTCAGCTTGCAAAATTGGAACCTCTTCTACAAAGAAACTAATGTAATAATTTTTTTATTATTTATGTTGTTATATTTGATGAAATGGAATTTGCAATTATTCTTTTATAAAACAATCAGAAAGGCTAAAGTGAAATCTCTTTTACCATCCCAGGGGAAGTTCCATTCTTTATTAAACAATTTCAATTGTCCTTATGGGAAAAGTAAGATCTTATTTTAAAAATGCATTTTGTTATCATTTTTAGTTAAATCTTCACAGCCGTAACTGTTTTTCTAAATATTTAAAGGTTCTTTCCAGGGGGACCACTTTTCCCTAAACTCAATGACACATGTGGATTGTAATGTTTTTGTCAGCAATAAATGTTTCTGTAACAGCCTTATTACACTTATGGAACTTGGTAAACTCAACGTAGTTGCTGAAGTTAACTTAAACATTTGCCATTATTTGTGTATGTTTCATTAACATCTTAATAACAGAGCTCATATACAGCAGCATCTAAATAGGCAAATTTGTTTTAGAGTTTCAGGCATACAAGAAAGTATTAGGTCTGTGGCATACAGCTACAGGCCATGGCTTTTGTATCATGCCTATGTAAATCGGGATTAACTTTGCTTGATTACTAGAAAACACTTTCCAAGACAACTGAGAAAAACAGTAAAGAAATATTAATGATGGTGTAGTTTGCTTTTTTCTGGTGTCAGATAAGATAGACAGTTTTCCAGGTACACGTAGAAGTCTACATACAGCTATAAACAATATTAATGTCAAAGCAATTCAGGACATATTCATACAAGTTGATGAGCTAAAGTGCAAAGCAAATTAAAAATCAAATCAATTTTTGTTGAAAAATCTTGAGACAGAAAACGATCATAAGAATTCTAGGACTAAATGAGCAATTATTTTATTCATTAAGAGTCAATAATTTTGAAGTTGAAAGGGAGGTCTTCATATTGCAAGTAAGACATAGCAAATCAAGTACTTTTCTGAAAAACAACATGGGGATAAAAATTTGGGAAGGGATTCTCATTCCTTAAAAACTGATATAATTTAATCTCTCCTGAAACAAATGCTCCTTTTTCAGTCTGCTCTTTCCATGCTAAATTCTCAAGGAAAGGTGAATGCCCTCTGTCTGTCTCTTAGGTGAATCTTTACAAAATTCCTACAGCACATTCAGGTTCAGAAAAATGTAATTTGCATCTCTATCTGCCAGCATGTGCAGGCCTGTTCATCCATTTCAATGAGATTCTTTCTCCTAAAAGCTCTCATCCTGACTTTTAGTACATGTGAAGTCAAGTTCAATTCAAACAAATTCACTGTCAAGTTTTCCCTCACACCATAGATTCATTGCTGAGGTTCATTGATTTATCATCTGAACTCATAACACATGGCATCTCTGCGGAACAGAGTATCAGAACAGAAACATTTTCAAATAATTCACCATTTTTCTATTTTTTAAATTTTAATTGCTAATTTTTCTAAAATATTCAAATTCTAATGCATGGTGAGGTATGTGATTAATATCAAGATGAAAAGATAATAAAAAATGTGAGTTTTCAGGTTAACAATGCAAAAGACATTCTCTTCAAGGGGAACTCAAGGGAACACTGTCATATTCTGTTTATTTTTTGGTTTATGCATTAGATCCACAGCGGTTCATTAGTAATTCACTATTTATAAACTCGGGTAATAATATGAGGCATTTGTTTCTGCATAAAACCATGGATTTTCCTCTGTATAAAAATTCCTAATAACACAAAAAATTGCACATATATAATTTCTTTTATCCTCAAAGCCCTAACATTATAACATCCGTTGTATGAAGGGACACTTAAATTCTAATAAAGTGTATTAAGTTGTACAAGGGTGTATTAAATAATTGAGTTCTCCTAGATTGTGTCTGTAGTTTTAACTTATTAGAAAGTCTCAGAACACTGATTTCCCCAAATGCTAATGTGTTTTGAAGAGTCTATTTTTCAAGTCAAAGTCACTCTTGTCAGTGCTAAGTGTGAATATTCCAGCATTCAAGTGCATGAATGTAAAACATTAGATGAGCATTTCTCTACAGTCTGTTAAAATGAAATGTCATAAATGCAGCATTATCAATAAGAAATCATACTGTGTGACACTCCGGAAAAGGAATCCACTTAAAAAAACAGAAGACTTTTTTTTTTCCTTTGTTATCTTGCCACGCTTCTTTTATTGATTGGCTGTATGAGATTAGCATGCTGGATCACACATTTAATTTAAAAAAACAAGCAACATTTTTGACAACCTGCACCAGTATGTCAAAAAAAGGTTCAGAAACACTTTTCTGGAGTTTATGGAAGTTCATTACTTTATGGAAAGAGCTGTCCTCAACACTGTTAAGGCTGCAGGAAATGACTAAATCACTGGCCTATTTCTACACTAATGGAATGTGACATGAAAACCTCTGGAATTGGCCTGAGGAATGGCATGACAGGGCTGCCAAAAATGTGATCACTGGACAAGAAGTAGGGATAGTGCCAAGCAGATGGTGGCATCCCCATGGGTGGCTACAGGAGCCAAGCTTCGCATGTAACTGGGGGGGAACACTGGGGACCCACTACTAGTTCTATATTATGTCAATTTTACCTCGATATTTGTATCAAAGCCATCAAAACTGGGTATAGGTATGGTAAAATGGAAACTGACAGGGAAAACAAAAGTTATTTTTCTGGGAGGACATTGGAGTAGAGAACATAAGGTATAAGTGTGGCAAAAAGAGATGGTCAAGTGGCAAGGAAAGAAGTAGTAAAGCATGGAAATCCTGTGAGACAACACAGGGGTCCCTATCAAGCAGCTTTGTGCTTGTTCACAGCTGCTGGAGCACAGCAATAATTCACATCTGTTTCTCTTGGTATACAATAAAAGTTGGTGTGCTTCTAGTCAGGAGGGCTGGGGTGGAAGCAGGGTGGAATGGAAGTTGTCCCTGTGTTAGGGAACACTGGATGGGTACATCAGGTGTCCCAGTGCCACTCTGCTGGTGCTCATTGCTCATTCCAGGCCTGAAAGCATTCATAACATGCAATGCTGTATCTGGGTATCATGAAAAAACACTGCTAAACTCTGAAACATTGAGTCTTTGGATTCATCATTCATTTAAACCAGAAGATTTCAGAAATGTTTGGTTTAATTATGAAAGTTTTTATGTTCTTGATAAGCAATTTTCTAAACCTTTTTTTATGTTAGTTTAATTATGGCAAGGCTTAGATAACTTTGGAATATGACATCCATCAGATTTCTTCACAGAATATCAATAAACTAAGAGTGGAAGTTGGTTTTCCTTGGTTTGGAGAAATATCAACACTACAAAAATTCATTACTAAGAAAATAATCTTGCTTTGCATGAAAAGAAAATAATGTGACGTACACAGAGGTTTTCAGGGATTTTTTAAAATTTTAATTCAAAGCAGATAATTTATATAAGTCAAAGAAATCAATCAAGGGAGCTTTACTGGAATGCTGGGATTTGGATGAGTTTTTATTTTTATCCTTTTTTTTGTAAAAGATGCAAAATTTATCTAGAATATGTATCTGTTACAGTAAAATACTTCAGACCTGAATGGTAAATAAATGTATCAGAAGTTGTATTAAAGCTTAAAATGACATTAATTAAAAATAAATAAGAAGACTGAGAAGAGAAAGTTGTCTTAGTGGTCACCAATAGTTCACAAAAGACAATCTAGATTCAGTGTTGTAAAGGATTTAAGAACAAGTAGAATCCGTTTATTCAACCATATAAATTGAGCAAAAATTAATAGATACATGAGGGGAAACCGGCAATTTTTTGACAGGGAAAATATTAAAGGCAATGTAGGCATTACTCAAAACAGCTGTAGTCATAGTTTTCCCTCATAATTTCCTAAAAACAGAGATGATCCCCAAGGTCCTATTGAAAAATTAAAAGCTAATACACATAAGTAGAGACTCGTACTGGAAAAGAAGTTGCAAAAGAGTGGGATATTTATATTGAAAGAAAGAACTAGGCAATTAAAAACACAAAGTTGTCAAAGAACATTTATAAAATATACCGGTTTCTAAAAGTATATTATAACATTTGAGGAAAGGAAGTACAACATTCTGTGAAGACAAGAAAGAATAGATCTCAACTATGACAAAACTTGAGAACTTATACTGAAGAAATATGAAAATGTTGAGGGAAACAAATGGAAAAATCTATAGAAAACAACAGGATCATAAATATGTGGAGATTTTTCAGATTTACCATGGATAACACAATAAAACATTGAAATAAATCTTTACATTTTGGGTCATTTGATGCAATTTTATATGGAAGAATCTTTATTTGACATAGAGATGGGACTTAGCACAAGCTTTATATATATATTTTTTTATTTTTCAATTGGTTAAATTTGAAATGATAGTAGCCTTACTGCAAGAAAAAATAATGAACTGTGATCAGAGGAACTGTGATCAGAGGAACTGTGAAAGTTGTAAGGAATATCTTGAGATTGATTGCATTTAATATTTCCTTAATGACCTTGGTAAAACAAGATGGAATGTGTTTAAGAAATCAGATAAAATTTGTAAGATAAAATCAATTAAGTGTGTGAGCAGTATTTAATTCTGAATGTTTGGATAACCTTGAAGACAGAACAATGGAAATTAAATGAAACTTATCTGTATAGCAAGTAAAAGTTGGACAGTAATAAGACTCAGTAGGACTTTTTCCCAGCACATATACTGGTGAGACAAAGGCTTGCCTAATTTCTGAGCAGAGAAAGTTTCATGTTTAGGTTTTACCTACAGCTTTGTAGGACTGAGCTAGATAATCTAGGAAATCAGCCTATTGTTTTGTTAAGGTCTAAGACTCAAGATTTTTTCACTTCAGTGAATACTGTAGTGTAATTACAAAGAGACATTTAATTTGGTTTAAATTTCACACTTTATAATTAAATTATATATTGTCTTGTTCCTGACAAATAACTTTTTCCTATACCTTGTCATGTTTATCTGACTTCTAAAGAAAATGATCCCAGTCTTTCCATATCAAGGCTTTTACAGCTTTACAATTTTCATCATCTTTCTTAATTACTCACTATCTGGGTTATCCTCCAATCATCCAACTTTTATATTACTATCTAATAAATGGTAAAACCTAAATCGCCTTTCATTAGCTCATATTTGCATTCATTTTCATAGTCTTCTGACAAACTTTGATTTCTCTACATGATGGAAAGTTTAGGTATTGCAAGTCTGAAAAAAAAGAAAAAAAAAAAGAAAATGCCCCATTTTAACCCTAATCCGAACACTAACCCAACCCAAACATAACTTTTTTTCTACAAAGTTGCTAGAGTTTCTATGTTGTGATGGATTTAAAAAAGAAATTGAGAAATACTTTGATTGTGTTTTCTTGTCAGTTGAATGCCATTATACTGAATAAGGTATCAGGTAGTTTTATACCTAATCATAAGGTAAAACAAATCAATCTGAAAGTAATGAACTAAATAAATTAAATGCACAAGTTGGGTCAGATTTATTGTCACCAAAAGTAGCAATCATGCATGCTTTTTTGGGATTAATTTCCAACCTGCTAGAAAGAGCCTTTGTAACCATTGCGGACTTTTTTTTCAGAACCTAATAGTCTCCTTCCCTTAATGATGTTTTCTTTAAATTACTGTTGCAAAAAACAGTGACAGCATGTGATCAGCACTTTACACTCTCATCATCACAGCTTTTCAACTATTTTATGTAAGATAAAAGCCTGTTCTTCCCATTTTAAGTGCAGTAATAGGTATGAAGAACAGTCACCTTTTTTTTTTTTTTTTCTTTTCTGATAACTTATAAATCAAACCAAAATGGAATTTTTGACTTTCTAGAACAGGCACATTCCATGTTACTATAATTCACCCCAATATTTTGGGTTAATTTGGCTGGTTGATGCCTGTCCAGCTGCCCTTGCACTCGCCCTCCTCAATAGGACAGTGGGATAAAATAAAGCAAAGATAAAGACAGGGAGATCACTTAACATTTACTGTCAAAACAGACTCAACTTGAGGAAAATCAATGTAATTTATTGCTGAATAAAATACATTCATATGGTGAGAAACAAGAACAAAAACGAGAATAGATTCTCCCCAGTCCTTTGCATACTCCACTACCTCATGCCTGACTCCTCTCTGAACCCCTGTCTGACAGGCTTGCGAGGAACTGTGGGGTTCTGATCATTCCATAACAGCTCCTCTCTGCTGCTATTCCTTCTCTCACTTCTCCAACATGGATTCTGTCCACAAACTGCAGTCCTTCAGGATAAACTTGTTCCAGTGTGGTGTCTCCAAGGGCTGCAGGGCAACCTCTGCTGCAGCACACGGACCACCTCCTCCCCCTCTTTCTTCCCTCACCTTAGTGTCTGCAGGGCTGTTTCTCATATTTTTTCCTCTCACTTCTCATTGCTTCATGGTTTTCTTAACGTATCTTACATATCTTTCCCCAGACGTATCACCACTCTGGTTGTGGGGCTTAGCTCACCTTGGGGTCTGTCCATTGGAGCCAGCTGGAACTGCTGCCGCATAGGAGTGACCCTGCATCCTATATACTTGGAATGGCACATTTCAAAATGAAAGTTTAATTGAAAAAATAGTTGTTTGTGTTTAGACCTTTAAGGAAACTGTAGCATCCTTAATCTTATTAAGAATAGATTGCATTCCAGTTCCTTTCTATAAGCATTGGAATACAGTTAAGGATTTCTAAAGAGTTAAGGGCTTCTAGGGAGTTCTTTAATATTCTGTTACAAGTCTTTACATTTCAGGTATCCATCTTCACTTTCATGACAGCTTTTGAAATATTCAGGTCTTAATTTTTCATGCTTACTTAAATACAGCTCAATGTTGAAAATGAATGTGAAAACATAAGGACAATGATAAAAAATCATTTCACACAGTGGCACTTTCGCAACAGTTCTGCTAAAGAAGAAAGAAACAAAACACCTTATCAAACCTAGGGGCCTGGTAAATAATGAGGTACACTGTATAGAGGTGCATGTATAGAAACACATGGAAACATGTGTGTTTCGCATTTCAATGGCTTTCTATGACTGTTAAGCATGCACCATACAGGGGTTGCCATCAGTCAATCCACCCTTATAAGATGGGGTTGAACAGAAACAGAAATATCAGTTGGGATCTCATCTATAGTGACAGAATATTAGTGTACAATTTGGTGCTACCGAAAGAAGAAGAGCTTAGCTCCTAGAGAATAGCTGTCTACAGGCTGAGTAGGCATTGTCAAAAGTGTCATTAATAGACAATCTGCCCAATATTCCTAGCAGAAATATGAGACTAAACAGCTGCCGAAGAGATGCTGAATTACTTTGGTTATTAACAGAGATTTGAGCTGCCCTGTTAACATACCTGTGAAAATCTTGATTTTAGCAACTCAAAGCTAAAAATATCCAAAACTTGACATGTAAGATAGATAGCTTCTTACCATAACAACTCTTCCTATTCACCACCAATTGCATTATAACAACTTCGGAATCCTGTCTTGAATCTGACAGCTTTTCCAGACCCTCTAATTTCATACCTGTGCATCTTACCTTTATTATAAGTACACATAGATATAAATATATAATTATGATATATAATTATCCATTTGTATGGATACAAATGTATCTGTCACTGTCACTGTATCTGTCACTTCTTCCCGTCCCCCAGACGGCATATATTAGCCCTAATATTGATAATGGAAAGCACCTGCTTTCCATTAATAGCATTTGAAATCCATTATATTGTAGGTGAGTGATTAACACTTCCCAAAATAAAACTCACCTAACTTCTCCCCTGCATACAGAGAGAAATTGTAACAATTTAGTTAAATCAATTCTTAAATTGATTTAAACCAGTGAAATCCCTTGTGCAGATGTTCTTAAATTGGCTTAAGGGTAGCTAGTATTGGTGTATCTTATTCATTTTGATCTAGAATTTAATCCTATTAAATTGGCTAAAATATTTTGTATGCACTGGAGCCTCAAGTCTAGCAGTCTGAATTGAATTTCATGCTGCAGGGTCAATGGTCCTCAATGAATTTAGGACCTATAATGGCACAGCAATTTTAGAAATTACTTTTGAGGCCCTACTAATCATCTATAGAAAATAACCACAACTTTGCAATAAATTCTAATAACTAGACAGCATTCTGAAGATTTTACATAAGGGATAAAGTTTTTTAAAATTCTGAGCAAAGATCGTGATATTAGGCAACACATTTTGAGAAAATGATGACACAATTAAATATATGCCATGCATTTTTGTTTTCTTTATTCCATTTCCAGCTTAAATTTGCCTGCTTACTAGTGCTGGGCCCATGATTTTTGGCACTATACTGAGAACGAAAATATGCATGACCATCTGTCAGTAATGGTTCAAGTTCATCAAAATTTCTAGTCTCCATTATGTGCAAGACAAAAGCATCTTTGCCTGTCTTGGGTGCTGAACCCAAGAAATTACAGATGAGAGAGGAAAAAAAGAAAAAAAAGGTTAAAAATTCCCTCTTCAGAGAGAAAAGGAAATTATTTTTTATCAACACATAGAAATAAATATTCTTTCTACACTTTTATGGCTCATCCCTATCTCCAGCTGTTTCAAATTGTTACTATATTAAGTCAAAGACATGACTATATACAGACTATTTTTGACACTTCAGTAATGCAGGCTGGTACCAGAATGGAAAAACGTACCTTAAGTGAGATAGAGAATAAGAAGAAAGTATGGGCAAATAATGAAAATCTGGCTATTATTTCAAACATTGACATATTATCAATTTCAGTTTGACAAAAATTGCTAGTTACTCCTCAGTTAGCACTGATATATTTGCAGCTGCACAAATATTGCTTCTTTCTCTGATTTTGGCATCAGTGTGTTTCTGCTAGGTTTGGATAGAGATGAATGCACAAACCCTGTCTGCCTGGCACAGACTCCTTTGCTTACAGTCCCAGCAGCTTTGTTTCATTCTTCTATGTCAATGGAATTTAAAATATTTTAAAAAAATATATTTTCCTACGGGTTACTCTGAAAGGCCTATGCAAGACAAGGTGCCTTTTGGATGCACAGAGATATGGTCCCAAACAACAGCAGCTGCTATGGGAGCAGAGCATTGTGTTTCATGCAGAAATGGAGACAAATGGAGAAGGGCAAATCTGGTACGGATTGGCCTAAGTGCTCATTGCCTCTAAGCACAATGTTAGTTCCCCTAAATATACTGCAGTAAATCACATTTACACATCAAGGGATACAAAAGTTTTTATTTAAGTGAGTTCTGTGTACTTACATAAAAGAAGATTTATGGTCACTTGGAGGCTCATTAGCATTGATTTTCATAGTCCCCACTTAGAATTAATAAGGCCCTGGTATAGGAAATTGTCCAACACTTGTATAAAAAGCTAGCTGGAAAAATTCCATGTGTACTTAGCAGATTTGTATTATCTTGTGGTAGAGTCAGACAAAAAATCCAGTTTTCCTGAACAATTGCAAGACTAACATTTAAAAATACTGCAAACATATACTAATGCAGTAATGAGAGTGCTAACTCTGTTTAAAATTCTAAGGTCAAAAAGGGGCATTTGAAGACCAAGGAACCTGTCAGGTGAAGAAGGATCAAATAGCATTATATTTCCTTCAGTAAAACATAAAAGGTCTACAGCTACTTTCATGACTAACAAGGAAGCCTGTAATGTGTATATGTAACTTTCCAATGGGGTTGAAGCAGAAAGAGGTTTTTTGACTAGGAAGATTGGGTTTTACACAGATTCCAAAAGGGTTTGGGGATTTGCTTACTTGCAGGCTGTCCAAACAATTGCTTCAAACTGTGTTAGCTCAGTGGTGAAGAAGGCCTAAAAAAAAAGTGTAACAGCTTGCTTAATTTGTGTTAACTTTTTTTAATAATACTATCTCCATGAAGGAATCTTTAAAAATGGTCATTTTACTCATCCAAATTGATCAGGTATGGGAACCTGTCAGAACATTTAATTGACCTTATAATATATATTTCCTTTTAATATTCCTATTTATATCATCTGGTGAAATTATTTCAGTTAGCTTCCATTCAGTTGTCCTTAGACTTGCCAATCCATGAAAAATTCAACTGCTCCCTTTTCAGTTCTGCCATTTGTTCACACTAATATCTGTTTGCATGTTGGATTTTCTGTCTTTTTTCCGCAACAAGAATAGTTGTCTCTTTCTCTCAACTTTTAAAATTTATGCAAATTCACTTTAAAGGTAAAGTTGCCTGAGTAGTTGTACCATGAGCATTTCCTTCCTGCCCCAGCATAATAACACATGCTGACATTGTCTGGACAGGAATATTTCCATAGGGATATGACATGCATGGACACATAACTGGAGGCAATTGTCATAAAATCCTGCTGCTTAGCACTTGTGAGCTTTAGCTGGGGCTATTTAGTGTGTGTCAGCCTGACAGTGTGTGCACAACCAGCTGGCAGGGATGGTGGAACTCATCAGACCACTGGCAGCTCCACTGATTACAGCACCAACTCCTTGGCCTTGGAGTGCTTTAGGTATTTATTCACATCACTGTTGAGTGACAAACATGTTAGTATAAATTTATTAATTAATACACAAGCTATTAACTCTCTACGAGCTTGAGTGCTTAACTGGAGTGGAGTCAAAAGAGTCCTTCTTTTGTTTTCCATTTAGCTAATTATTCTAAAGTCATTCAGACACCACAGAAATATTTCATTCTACAGTTTCTTTGTAATAGATATCACTTTTAAACCCTGTACTTTTTTGAAAATGACTGGATCCTGAAATGGGTACTGCCAGAATAATAAATAGGAAATTTGACAATGTAGTAGTCTACTTTCAGCTTCTATCAATATTCTTGGAAAAGTGACAAAAAGTAGCATCCATTGTTAAAATTTTTTCTAGCTTCTCTGTTGCTCAGTAACAGACTAGAGTGATATTTTTAGGCAAAGCAGCCGCTTTGAAACTCTGAGTTTGTTGATTTAGTCAGCAGTATTGTTTAGTGGTTAAGTATTGATAAAGACTGGGGAAATCCCAGTGGGTCGAACTTGCTAAAATTTGAGATAATACTAGACCTAGAATTGACTAGCTGATAAACCAGCAAAATGATTAAGTTATTTCCATCTACAGAAACTCTTGGTCTTTAACTAGAAGGCTGAGGTACTGCAGTCAGACCTTGCTAACAGCTATGCAAAAGGGAGCACGCTTTTGTTGTTATTTACAAAAAAATCCAAACACTTCAAGTGGTGCTGGTGATTAGAAAAAAACTGCTTCTCTCCTCCCTCAGTAGATCTCTAGCAGACAGTGTACTTTTCTGGGCAGAAAAGTCCTTACTTCAGTCAATGGTTTCATATGCAAATTAAATTAAAACATGCCAACTCTACCACCAAAAGAAGCAAACCTTTTTATGGCTACAGCCATTTATTCCAATGTTTGTTGCCCCCACCTTTATGGAGCTCCATAAACTCCACAGTCACACAGTGAATTAAAGCAAAGAAATAATCTAACCTAAAATTATTCCCTTTTTTCTTTCCTCTGAAGTGAATGACAGAAAGATGCATGGATATCTAAATATATGCATGCTAATTTGTATCAAATCCTCAAATCAAGTCTAACAGCTTTGGCAGAAATAGTAATCTATTACATTTTTAATGTGTAATGGATATATTTAATAAAAACAAAAAAAAGTGAGAAAATAAAAAATAAATCAGTGGTGTCAAAGCTGGAAAATATACTTTAAAATGCAGATTTTAAAACTAGAATTATTAAAATTATATTTCATACTACTTGTCTTTAGTAGATATGTTATATAATTTAAATTTAAATTATATTTTATTTAATATTTCATCAAATTATATGTTGATTTGTGGTTCAAATGCTCTTGTAAAAATAATTTTTTTAAAGGGTGTGCAAAAAAGCCTTTAAATTTCTATTCTAAAGAACCATTTTTAATTCCTTTTTCAGTTTTCTGGCTTTTGCAGAGAGACTAGTCTTTTATTGCCAATGACTATGATGGAGGACAAAAACATTTCTTTTTGAGCACAAGCAAGCCCCAATGTGCTCAAACTTAGTTATCGCAGTTTTACCAAATTCAACGTTCAAACTCTTAGGCACAGTGAGTAACAGGCCATCCTTCTGGACTAGTGAAAAAACAGAATCCCTATGGAATCTAGCTTCTCCAGTTAAAGGATTTATTTTACTAATTATTGTGCAAAGAAATTTTGAATATGTGTATTGTATAATGAAATGGTAAAGAAATAGTAAAATAGATTGTGTAAGGTAAAATGGGAAAAGTAGATCTTGATTATCTATTTATTACAAATGGTTTACCATGGAGTTATGATCCCCTTTGAAATTCTCATTTTTTAAATGCAAGAGACAGATTCTATTAGTAGCCGAACCAGTAGTATGTAGGCCAGTCTCTCATCTCAACACAATAATTAAAATTCAAATCTACAAGTAAGATCCAATTATTATCCAGACTCTGTGATATAGTAACTATACTTTAAAATGAGGATGTCTGCCACACTGTATCTTACAAAGAGAAGAAAACCTTAGAGACATTTTCTCTCAGTCCCCAAACTGAATTGAATAGAAGCCTAATGACGCAATGTAAAAATAGATTAAATAATTTTAGTATTTTAGCAAGCATCTTTAATGTGCTCTTACAATTTCACTAAGTGTAATAATGTACATTGTGCATAGAAAAAATGATTCAGATAAACATATTAGACTTTAGATTAAAATACTGGTCATAGAAAAGGTTCTATTTTTGTAGATGAGGCCTCAATACATTTTAATTAAAAATACATTTACCGGTTATGAGAATGCTGAATCAAGTAAATGACTGACACTAGACTAAGATTGTCAAGTCCATTTAGGAGCATTTACAAAATAATTGCCTGAGTGTGCTTAATTTCAAAAGTGTCCTAATATAATTTCCACCAAGAATGCAACAAAGCTTTTTTTTTTTTTTTAAATTAAAAATCCAACATGCTCCTTTCTCTAAAAGTGATGACATCATAAAATCAGTCTGATAAATGTTATTATGTGGTTTATAACGTCTGCCATGGTTTAACCTCAGACAGAATCTCAAGCCACCTGCAGCCATTCACTCACTCCCCCACTAGCAGGACGGGGAGAGAATCGAGGGTAAAAATGAAAAAACTCAAGGGTTTATCTAAAGACAGTTTAATAGGGAAAGCAAAAGTCACATGCACAAGCAAATCAGATCAAGGAATTCACCACTTTCCATGGGCAGACAGGTGTTTTTTTCATCCCCAGGAAACAGGGTTCCATCACACACAAGGATTTAGGAAGACAAAACCCATAACTCCAAACGCCCTTTAGCAAAGTTCACATGTAATTTGTCTTTTACTGGGGTATTTTTATATGACTGTCTTCAGTGTCAAGACAGATTGTAAAAACATGGGACTGTAAGTGTTCATAGTTCCCAGTTGCAGAGGAATGGGTTACCTTCCTTTGCCTCCCCATTTACTAATTGTTGGGGTTTTTTCTGTAGTTTATAAGAAAAGATTTATAGAGTTAAAGATTTTCACACAGTATATAATTGTTTCATATCACCATCTAACTTGCTTTAACCTTTCTTTACTTCAGGGGATGTCTTTGTGAATCCAAAATTCATGGGCAATTAATATATTTTGTTTAAACTAGACCAATGTTAATCTAAGTCCATCTGATACAAATTTTGTCGGAAAATAATCATTCCCTGGTAATCATAATCATTGACAACTACCATTGGTATTTACAAGATAGGATTCAAATTTCTAATTCCATTCCTTAGAAGTTTGAAATAAATTGGACTTTCTTCACCTATGAATTATAATTGGATTAACAAGACTGCTTCTTTTAAAGAAATAAAAGAGAAAAAGAAAAGCAAAGGAAATTGGTAGCCTTTTAAATCTAGATCATCCACTGGAAGAAATGATATATTGTACCACAAAATCAAATGTCAGGCGACATGATCAAAAATTAATGTTTTCTGCAGGAAAGCTTATTTCCTTTGGTATGTGCCTTTGTTATCGTGGATGAATTAAAAGTAAAGCCACATGAAACTCCACAAAAAAAAACACCTCTGTCAGGACTTGAGAAAAACCTGTTTGTAATGAGTCTCTGGAGTTAAACATCACATAAAAAGAGATCAGGGTAAACTGACCTTACAAACCATCCACCTGTCTATCCTGTTACATAATGGGTTCTACTTAACAACAAAAACAACAACAAAAAATCTGGAAGGGTTTCCACTTCTTCCCTTTCTCTTCACTCTTCACTCAGGAGAAAAGACAAAAGAATTATTTACTGCCATTTAGATAAAGGTGACATAGCAGACATTTTACTGTTGTTTTTTAGAAAAAGGATGACAGCAAAAGAATCCTTTTGCTCATGGGGTGATAAAATAAGAATACTGGTGATGAGAAATCAATGTCATGGAGTGTATTAAAATGTGATCTAAAAGAACGGACAAGCTTGCTTTTTTTTTTTTAACATTTGTGAGTATGAAAATATCTCAGTTCTTTTGAAAGGCTGATGATACTGAGAGAAAAAATTAAGTGAGAGAGCCCATTCCTTCTGCTTGAAATCCTTCCTTATGCAGTATGACAATGTACTAGCACTTATATACACCTGCATGGGATTAAAACACCTCATCAGAAAAAAACTTACTGTGAAAATTTCTAAAATCATTGTAGGTTCTTGGTTCTCAAAACCAGAGTGCCATATTCTGATTAAGTGTAATTCCCTATTCAAACCATAACTCCTGTTATGAGCTCTGCACAATAAAGCAAAGAATAACAACAATAAAAAGCACAACATAAATATTGTTTTAAATATGTGTGCTGGAACATTAGGAACACTGTGGAAGAGACTATCCAATATCATCAGCCTTTCACCTTAAATGCTGTACATGCAAGTTATTCTGCTTTTATTGTGCTATTATGGGACAATCTCAAAAACATAAATGTCCTATCCAGAGTACTTGCAAACCTTCTTAAATGAAAATTTAGGAGAAGAGGGGAGAGGCCTTCATCTAGAACTATTTTTCTAGTCTCACAGAGTCTGTGTAAGGGAGCTTTTATGTTTGTTTTTTTCTTTGTAATGAACATTAAAAAATTGGATCTAAACAGATCTATGTTGAAGATTTTTCACACAGAAGCTGTTTTCATATTTTTTTTTTATTGTTCCAAGGAAAGAATAATATCTAGACAATTCCAATATATTGAAAAAGGGTCAAGACTTGCTGCACACTTGTCAACCACATTTTTTCTAAATGGAGAAAGGTCAGACATATCGAGAGAAGAATAAGAATTAGAATTTATTTAGCTAAATCAGAAAGGAATACAAGAAATCAAAAAATAAATTATAAGGAATATCTTAGAAGTGATAACTTCAGTGAAATCAGGTAAAACAGTCTTAACCCACTTTTGTAGGATATTAGTATTCAAAATCTAAATGTTAATACTCTACCCTTTTGTTTTCTGTTTTTCCCACCATATATAGTGAAAGTTTATATTTATGGAATAAATAAAGGAAACATATCATATGTGCTTCCAGTATAGGGATGTGTTTATTCTGAGTTAAAATTCTTACTTGCTTTAAGATTGCTTTGAGAAAATACTGGAAATAGAAAATTGAACAAAAAGTCTGTATCAAGGACATGTTAAAAACCCAGGAGCTTGTATTAAAAAATGTGTCATAAAATTTGTAGAAATATATAAATAAAAATGAAAACAGTGGCTGAAATTTACTACAAATTGATATCAATTTATTTTAAACTAAACAATAAAGTAGTTTTTTTAAAAGTCAGATTCATAGAATCATACAATCATAGAATTATTTTGGTTGAAAATAACCTTAAATAGCATCTAGTTACATGTACATATACAGGAAAAAAAAATGTTTTGCCAAAAGGCAGATTAGATCTCACTAAATCATATTTTACTTGAACCATTGCAGCATCCAGCCATGCTGTGGGAATCTACAAAGGAATTCGTTAAATAGGCAATTTTGGATTTTCACTAAGGAGATGTTGACATGTTCTTCACCTATTACACTGTTTACTTAGAGACAAAAATAAAAAAGGTAAAGGTATTTTAAGCCTCTCTTCTTCCTCCAGAATACTCTGTCCCTGTAGTGGCAACACTTACAGCTCTAGGTCAGGACAACCCTGAAGATTCAGTAAATTTTGAGGAGATATGTAGCTCCTGCCTTGAGGTTTTTATGCATGCAGCTGCTTGTGATCAGAACTCACAAGCTTCCAGTTAAATATCAAGCTTCTGTTTTCCTTAAGGCAAAAATACCAATGAGGTTCTGTTAATTTTGTTTACATCTTGAAAATATATCTCCAATTGCATTGTAAGGTCAGGTAGTTGGTTTCTTCCCTCACGTCTTCATACATTTCATCACACAAATAAGGAATACAGGTTGTCTCTGGCAGACCTTGAATTATCTTTTTTGCTTTGTACTGGAAATGTTTTGGCAGCTATAGCCAAATCTAGGTTCAAATAAAAAACATACTTTTTATACAAGTGACTGTTTTGGATAAATGCCACATGTTGAAAACACAATAATATTTGTTCTCAACATATTGAATTTAAGAGTCTGAGGAATGTATTCTCTTTCCAAATTCATAATTAAACATCCTGACCTTAGGATAACTGCAAGCTAGAAATAAATTACTTTGCATTGCAGTTGACTCTAGGTGAAAAATGTTTCCTGACATTACTGACTAAGTTATGCAAACAGATCTTTACAGAGAAATAAATTAAATTATGATTGGGAAAAAAGAAAAAAAACAAAAAACAGAAAACAAACAAAAAAAACAAAAAAAACCCCAAAACAAACAAAAAATACCCAACAAAACAAAACAAAAAAAAACCCAAAATCGACAAATCCACAACAACAGTGAAACAAACCCCAAGAAAACTATTTCAATTACATTAAAGCTGTCTCGTGTTTATACAAGGCCAGGCTGCTATATACAAGTCTAAAACATGTTCTTTCCATCGTAGCTATAATACTAATACTCGTACAACAGCAAAACCAAATCACTGTCATCACGAGGGAACTTTAAATTTATTTATGAACTATTTGTCAGTTCATACACATTCTTTATGCCAGGAATATGTTCCTTAGATATGTGATCAGGTGCTTTTAAGGCATTGAACTTGGAAGTTACAGTAAATATTTTTCCCCAGTAATTTATTTCTGAAGAATACTCCAGCCCTTGCTTTTGTCAAGATTATAATCCTAAACCCAAAAATAATATACAGTGCTGTCAGCCAGTTTTGAAAAATAAAAAGAAAGGTTTGATTATACTGCTACTTACTGTCATAATCCTGTATTCATTATTAACTACACTTGAGGATGCATTGCAAATTTATTTAACAGATTTTGTCCAAAATAGCTGTGCTAGCTGAATAGTGTGAAAGAGTAGATCTGACTTGAGATATTGCTTTTCTCCCTACATTGAAGATTAATGCCTCCAAAAAGATGAAAGCAGGAGGATAAAAGTGTGATATTTTCAAAGATTATTCTACTAGTGGCAATCATAATCTCTGGATGAAAACAAATAAGTAATTTTCATTATTGTGTGTCCTGAAAGGAAGCAATATTCACTGCAAAAGAAAATAATGAAAGAGGGGAAATTAAAAGCTTTGAAAAATTAACATTGATTTCAGAGTGCACCTGGACTTCTATTTCCACTGTTTTGTCTTCAAACATCAGCTCATATTCGGAGATGTTTTGATAGCAGACAATACCGAATTTAATGCGAAATAGACCAGACTTAACCCAATCAAAAGCTTTTCTTAAGAGAACAAAAGATTTTTATAACTAAGTGTCCTTTTCACTCCTCATTTTACTGCCTTGTAATATGTAAATTCACATGATGGATGTCATTTGGGCTCTGGAAACAACTAATTTTCCCAGGTGGTAGAATGAAAAAGCTGAAATTAGAAGTTGAAATGAAAACCTTTCCTCCTTCTATTGCCGTTGCACAAAACTTAAGTAAGATATATCAATTTTTTTTAGCCTCACATAGCAACTGAAAATAATGTATACGAGAAAGAAAACTAATTAAAAGGTAAAAGAGTTAGAATTGCATTGCGTGATGTATAGTGTTTTGCTCTGCAGTGTTGAAAATGGGGATATTATTCAGTCTTGGTACCTACAGTACATTAAATCAGCCATTGCTGATTTAGCCAAAACTGATTAGATCCTCTTTCAAGTCATGCCTACCTGTTAAGTAACTGATCTTGGATTCTGCTCTGTTTACCATTCATTTATAAACTCATGTACTGTCTCTACAGACAATTCATTTTTTATTGAACTGATTGTCTTATTTATTATAATTGTTGTCTGACTCAGTGTCTTACATCTTTATGCCAAACTTTAACTTCCACTTCATGCTGGCCCTGCATATATCCCACTAAGTCCTCTCTAATTCTGCCTACCCCAATTTAAATGCTCAATCTCCCCAGTCACAACTTTATTCTGCTGGTTGAATGGTTCCTTGCGCTAAAATAGACAACTCAGTTTTATCCTTCTGTTTCAATTCTAGCATAAGATTTGTATATATCTGTTGGCCACTAGAAATCCCTTCCTGAGTTTTAGTTCGGGACCCCTTTTTTTCTGTTATTCACATTATCTGTATTTTCTGAAATAAAAAATTGTTTTTCTATGCTCATAACAAAAGTTGAGCAGTCAGAGTGAGACAGTGACAATCAATGAATATCTGAAAGAAATTCTGTGAATCACATGGTTAATTCTCTGTCTGACTAGCATGAACATCAGGTTATGGGTGATTATCTGAACTCTTACTATGAATTTTGAGATTTACCCTTCATTAACCACAGCAGTGTGGTGTAATTTTCTTTGATCAAAAGAAGTTCATGTTTCTCAATGAGGGCCATCAAGATTTTGCCATCACAAGGATAGAAATCGAATATTTCAAAGCCTAAAATTACTGTATATATATTCTTGAAAAATCCTGGAAAATAGAAAAACAAGTGTAGTTTTGTGAGCCCTTAAACTAAAGTTAAACATGATATCAGATTCAATTACAAAAGTTTGAAAATTGTAACAGATGTTTGGAGCGAACCTTTAAAATTTACAAATTACTTTGTTGGCCTGCCAATGGATATGCACAAGAGCTTTATGGATTTCTTGGGAGATTTTGATGTTCTATTCCATTCTCTCTTTATGACCAAACAGCAGCCAGGACTAGGATAAGAAGGAATTAACTAGGTATAAAGGATATACAAAGGGATAATAATAATCTTGAGTTTATTTTAGGCCAAATATATGGGAGTTTAATATGCTGTTTAAAATCTACCAAGTGTTTTAGTCAAACTTTAACTATATTTGATCTTGCTACTAATTAGTAAACCACTCAGCAATTCTGCATTCATTTAAAATCAAAATTTGTTAATACGTAAAGATTCATGTCAATCATACATTTCAAAGATTAATGTCAATCTGTATCAGACTCACTGAATAATATCTAGACTTAAATTCCATTTCAAACTTCTGTATTTGGAATTGCTTTTACCTAAAATAATGTAATATTTTGCTTTTTAACACAACTTGTGATTAAGAATCTACTTTTAGTTGTATGTCTGAAATTCCTTCCTACTTTTAATATTACTTCTTTACTTATTAGTACTGCTTTTAGGTACAGAAACTTTTTTTTTTTTTTCAGATGGCTTACAGGGACAGATAGATATATGTGCCTTCATCTCCTGTACACCTTTCCCACAGTGACAAGACATCTCTGTTAATAGAGATGTAAAATTTTCCCTACTAGTTCCTAAAAAATTGTTTATCATAGAACCTTAACAGCTGTAATCTTATATAGCCCTGTTGACTCAACCAATTTTAGCCTGGATGAAGAGATAAAGATCTTCAAGTTCTACCACTTCATTTTTTGGAAGTTTTATTCTCTTCCCCAACAATAAGTTATACCACAGAAATATGCAATATCAACTTCATCAAAGGAGGTTGATCCAGGAAAATTGATCATTGAAATTATATCTCAGTGCCACATGTGCTTTCAAAATTGCTTCAAGTCAGAATCAACAGCTTCATTGTGTTGGGCTTTTTAGAAACACATTAAAAATTTACAACCCCACTTTCAAAGAGCTTTTTTGTGGGGATGGATTTCCTCTTAAAGTTTGTCCTTCAGGTTTTAGGAAAATACTAGCATTTTTAAGTATTGTAATGCTGAAATGTTTTCCTAAGGCTTCAACTAGACTGCTAAAGGCCTTGATATACCTGAATCTGGAATAGTTGCAGAGTATAAACTCCAATGTCTGATAAACTGCTTATTGAAATATAACCTGCTTCCACACAAACTGTGTGAGGTATTTCATGGGAATTTGGGAGTCTTAAGATGACCAATATTTCGAGAAAATGTCACATTATACCCTGAACTTAAGACTTTCTAACAAATAGAAGATTTAAATTTTCCCAGAGGAGCTAAAACACATACAAGTATTCTCTCATGAAAACTTTTTGTCAACTAGTGCCAACCTTCAAAGTTCACTGTGATGTACAATGAACTTCTTATTGAATGTATAATTAAAAGCATAAATGAGGAAATCTGTTGCTGTAAACTACTTTCATTGGCAGATTGAAAGCCATTGGCCACTGAACAAACTCTACTACTGTCCACAGTGACAATCTTATCCAAATCTAATAACACTCTGTACTAGCCTTGGCTAGTTTGGGGTAGAGGTAATTTTCTTCATAGTAGCCTCTATGATTCTATGTTTGAATTTGTGACAAAAACAGTGTTAATAACAGTAATACTTTACTCATTGCCAAAAAACAGCACTTGCAGAACATCAAAGCCTTTTCCCACTCTCACAACATCCCACCATTGCTGTGTTGGGGGTTCACATGAAATTGGGAGGGGACACAGCTGGGACAGCTGACCCCAAATGAGCAAGGGGTTATCCCGTACCTTACGGTGTCATGCTCTGCATTTGAAACTGAACTATGACTTGTTGGAAGAAGACATCTCAAAGCTCTCATTTTCCTGCTGTAACACATTCTCTTGATTTGTACAAGAGTCTTACACTGTCATGATCTTTCCACATGCAAGAGAAACACAGTTTGAAATTTGTCCCTCTCAGTTTTTTTGCCATCTCATGTTCACCTTTCTAAATATTTTCCTTCTTCTTTTTTTTTCTCTTTTTTTTTCCTCTTTAAAATAGTGTTATTTAGCAGCAGAAAAGTAGAATCACTGTCTATCCACTCAATCTTCCCCCAGTAAAACCATATGGTGGAGTAGGCTGGGAGAAGGTCATCTCACAGGCTGCCATGAATTATATGAATTTACAAGGCAATTTTAACCATGAAAAACAAGACAAATTGACCCCAACAGAGCTATGATCTGCAACAGAGAAATTGCTTCTAAGATCAGAATTTGTTTAAGCACTCAGAACATTAAACAATGCAAATTGCAAGTATTTTTAATCTTGGTGTTGTGTATTTGTTTCCACAGAAAATATTATTGTTTTGCTTGAAGCTAGGCACATTTAATCACAAATTTTATTCTGAAATTTGGAATAGACCATCTTGGAAACACTGGAACTTGGAAAAGCTGAGGTATGGACACAGGCATCAGCTTGAATTACAATACATTCATTCTTAGATATCATCACCTTTTCCTTTGTCTTCAGAATGTCATTTTTTGTGGCAAGTCCCTTCATAGAACAGAAATAATTTCCATTCCATCCTGACTATCCAAAAGTTGAACACCTTGTTCCTCTTGTATACAGAGACCTAGGAAGGAAGTCCTTGTGGCCCTAAGGACAAGGAACACCACTGGAATGTTATATTATCTAAACGTAAGGTGATGATTATATGATATATGATATGTGATATAAACCCAGGTGTTATGACATTCCCTGTTTGAAAGATAACATTGTTGCACTAATGACAGGTTATTTATGCCAATCATGTATCACAAGTCTTGGATAATAGGTTTTGGAGAGAACTAATATGGCATATCCCATAGCAGATCAGATCATCCTCTCATCCGAATTCCTGTGACGCAGTTAATACCTGCTCTGATATAAGATAATAAAATGTGAATCTAAGCTAAGTAGTCTGGAACAAATTGTCTAAATATAACAACAACACAGCAAAACAGACGTTTTTAAACAAAGACATTATCTTTAAACAAATACATTATCTTTCTGTTGCCTGAAAGGACAAGCAAGATTGGATTTAGAATATCTTTAAAAATATCCAAAACAACATGTTACGGGGCTTGCTGCAATAATCAGGATTTGCAGGAAGGAAAACTTTGAAGGGGCTTGAGATGAATTGAAAGGTTTGTTTTTTTATAAATATGATATTTCAGCAATTAAGGGGGGCTTTTAATTTACACATTCATACTTTATATATTATTAATATGTTTTTCTTCACAAGACAGGTACACAGCCTCAAAATAATATAAGTCTTTTTCCCATTGCAGAGTAGTACCTTTAAATAAAAAATAAAGGAAAATAAGATTTTATGGGTTTTAAGATAATTAATCACATTACAGATATTTTCAATTTCTTCAAAAGTCAGGTAAGCAATTTAGGCTACAGCTTCTGAAATAAAAAAAAAATCTTTATTTTACAGATGACATTTATAGGACAGATGGTGCAGCTGACATTTCTTTTTCTAAAATTGCTTACTAATATTTTCAGAGGGATGAATTACTTTTCCACATCTCAACCATTACAACTGCACAGAGAGATAGATATGTTTGCTTTTGTTGTGCTTTTCAAGGAATATGTGTACCATGAATTTTTAATATATTATACTATGCTGTCTGAAAGAAGGCTAAAATTACTGGAGTCTTTGGACTGATTAAGTGTTATAACACCACAACAAGAAGTTATTCTTTATAGTTAAAGTATACTCTGAGGTAAATACCATCATTAATTTGCTGTAGGTTAAATTACTGTGCAACGTTTCCACACAAAACTAAAAAAAAAATCCCATTTTACTATTCATTGTTGCAATTTCATGCTATAACTCCACTATAATGCACACTGTGGAGTCTTCAGATTTAAAAAAAAACTCCATCAAAACTACAAATCAAATAAAGGGTCTGTTCTCAAGAGTACAGTTTAGGAATATAAAATCTCAAATGTTTTAATTCTTACTTTCAGTATTTACAGATTTTCTGAGAAATTGAGCAAGTGAATTGCTGTCTCTTACTTCTAAGCACTTCTTCAGTATATTCACATTAGTGGATGCAATAAAGGTGAAAATTCTGCTGCTTCATTTTCTAAAAATTTAATACTTCCATCACTTGTGGGGTTTTTTCATTATGGAATCATTGGGGTTTATGAACAGAGTCCTTCTTATGAAGAAAATGTGTAAAGATCTCTGAACACCTGTGGGTCTACTACAAAAGTATACTGTGTCAAAAAGAAGATGAGGAACAGAAACTTGGAACTTTCTTGCTCTTTGCTATTATTGTCCAGATTATCTAGGTATTTTGCCTACATCGCCTTCTCTGATATGAATTTCACTTATTTAGAGTAGAGGCAGATATGTAGATGCATCTCTGGTCAAAGCTCCAGGTACACTTAGGTGTAACTAGATATATTTCTCAGGAAAAGTCTTCTAATTTACAGGGTTGTTTTATTTTTTAATGTAGGTTTTGAAACTCCAACTCCTAAATGGAGGCATTAAAAACTGAAGTTAGACAATGACAGTTAATTAACAAGTCAGCCATTACCAGGCAATATTTATCTACAGATTAAATTCAGTTTCTTTTTACCACACCAAAATTTAAAATTATTTATGAGTCTGAGATATCAAACTGTATACTTAAGGATTACAACACTTGTGACCTTCAGAGCTACTTGACCTTCAAATTTACTTCACCTCCAGACTGAAGACAACAGTAGGAGAATCATCACTTCAGTGCTTGAGATTAGAATCTCATTTCTGGCATCATGACTGATTACAATGCAGGGGTAAAATCTTTACGTCTGGATGTGATACTACTGGAAATATGACTATTATATGTATATATATGCCATATTTTCCATTTGGCACATCTCTTTTCATACAGATTTGTTCTTCTTCATCTTGGTCAGCAATGTCAAAAAATCCAGCAAATAGGCTCCTTAGGAATTATTGTAACATAGCAAAATGTCGTTTATAACATCAGAACATGCAAGAAAGCATGTAGCAATATGATGTTGTAGAGGACTAAATGAAGTACTGCCCATGTTCCTTGCCCTGGGAGCATTTTCCTTATCTCCCACACCATTCTACTAAAGGAATAATAGAAAACCAACACATAAATGGTAGTGTATGACACGCAAGACATGACACGATTAAATTTCATTTCTGTTGTCAAAAGTGTATAGAAAGTAACTTTTTTTGTCTCTCAGATAATGCTTATTGTCCTGCTTGTAAGCTGAACAAACGATCAACACGTGCTTACAGTAACTGAAGAAGAGCAAAGAACCTGTACCTTGGGGTTTGCAGTAAGAGAAGAAAAAAAATGGAAGGGAGGGATTTGTAACAGTGTCATAACATACAATAAATTCTTCACTATCACCACTCCAATGCTGTCAAAGAAAATACCAAGTTTCATTTCCACAATGCAGTGTAGTATTTGACAATCTTTTGTTCCTTTTATTCAGTTCTGCATTATTTTCAGTTAGAAACCCTGCTGCTTCATAACTGATGTTTGTATTTTATAAATTAATAGATTATTTTGTTGTTGATCTTCTCTTTATTCACACAAATTCCCAGTCTCCACTTAAATAATTTTGTTGAATCATATTTTTGCTAGGTTTAGAAGGAGAAAACATTTGGACCTTACATTCTTGTGCTTGCTTTTGCCTACTAGATTGTGAGAAAAGCTGATCTTTGAAGGGCAAAACAAAGAAAACAGAATTAAGATGCAGTGGGTGCTGCTCTTTACAATTTTTTAATATTAAGGAGACACATTTACAGACAATAAGTAGTTGCTGAAAAATAAATGCAACCAACTGGTGTTTACAGTAATTTCCTTTTAGTCTAGATGATGAAGTTCTGCTTGATGTCTACATTTGCTTAATGCCTGAAGAAAATTTCAATGGAGGTTTCAGTGTAAAGAATATACTATAACTTTGTATAATGTTTTTCTTCTGCCTACCTATTTATTAAAAAACAAGTGAAAAATTCTCAGTCTAAAACTTACACACATTTTACTCTATTCAATTTTCATCTATTTAGAAAAGCATGTACTTTTGTTAATTTTAGCATATTTCTATCTAAAGAAGTACTTGTTTTGAAAAACATGACCTTTCTCCGTGTTTGTGTACTCTCCCTCTTCCTTCTCAATGTGAGCTCTCCGTGATAAACTCACTAAAGTAGATTATATGCTTCCATCATCCTTTACTCCCCTTTTAGTTCATCAAAAATTATGATACATCACATTCAGCAGGTCAAAAGAGCAGGAATAAGTGAACTTTTATGAGATTTTTTTCACATATTAGTGGAAGTATTGACTTAAGTGCATACTTTCAGTTTGTTAATGTCTGTTTATTGGCTTTGAATATCAGAAGAATGTCGGCTGATTCACAGATTATGTGTGTTTGCATCTTATGTTCGGAAAAAAACAGCAATTAAAGAAACCTTATGTTTCAGTCCTCTAGAACTGAATCAAAGTTTATTCTTCCTTGACTTAAAATAAAACCTTAAAAATTGCAAGTGTTTTTGCCAAGTCATTAACACTCATTATCAAAAGTGTGGTATCAAAGTACTAGTGAGATGATCATGGCAACACAATCCTTACTACGTCAATATGGCCCCATAATTGATTTAGTTAATGGTACCATCTGCTCATTTCCACTGTTTTCCTTCCAATTAGGATGACACATTATACATTCGACTTTTTAAGTTTAACTCTGTTTTCTCTCTTTTGCCCCACCATTTGTTCTAAATTACCTTTTTTGCTTTACATCTGTTATTGTAACACTAGCCTTTTGCTTTTGAGGAAATTAAGTTTTGAGAGAGTTGGTTTGGCTCTCAGTACTTTCTTTCCAACTGATAAGTGATTCTCTTGTGGTGACAAAATGCTGTTACTTAATGCAGAAACCGCCAAGAACTTGCTTCAGTTATAAACCTATGATGTGCCAGGCCTCAACAAAAAGAATTCAATAGTATTAATTTTCCCTATCCTGCCAAAAAACCTAGAAATTGAAGGGGAAAAAAAAAAAAAAAAAAAAGAAGGAATAGAAACCTGCAGCCTATTTCACATAGTTAGAATATAATCATAGATAGTATATGAGCTTCGGCCAGAGCTGACAACAGTATCTGAACAATAAGTCATAAAACTGGGAATACCTTAGTGAAAGATTTTTCACATCTTGGGATGAAGGGAAGACATTTATAATTAAAAACTACCTCAATAAAATTTCAGTTACTTTCCAAGACGTTCTTCTCCAGCCTTTAATTCAAAGACAATTCTTAGAAGCAATGACGAGCAGTCGTACATTTACACATCAAGTACACTTTGATGAGTCCCATCTCTGTGCTGTTTTCTCATGACCACCAACACATCTGGAATCTGGGGATCTACTGAACAGAAGCTACTCACGGATCAATACCGTGTGCCTTAATTTCTGCAATAAAACATCAGTATTTTAATGTCAGTAAAGGTCTGTATAAATTACTGAATTCAATATTAAACCTTGTTCTGACATTTTATTACATGTGCTTTTGCCATTAATATTATGTCATCCATTATAAATACATATACATATATATATATATATATATATATATATATATATATATATAGGTATGTAACTTCTAATCCCGGTCTTCATAATAGCACTACTGGAAATATCAGCATGCAATCACAGTGTTAAAATTTTTGCAAGAAATAAAAACACACAAGTTTGTACAGGGAGAATTTCTAGGTCTTAATCTTTGAATAATTCTGGAAGTATTAATGTAATGCATAGATTAAGCCAACTATGAACAAACATTGAGCAAAAAACCTTTTTGCATATATTGGGATATTATACTATAATAGAGTTGATTAATTCCAGTGTGTAAAGTTATAAAAGCAATTTATCATGGTATAATAACTATTCAGGTACATATAGCATATTTAAATGAATAAAACAGAACAAGAGCCATTAGAGCATTGTTGTTCATCTTAGGATACATAACCAAGCATATTTTATGAAAGGCTTGGGAAAATAAATAGCAAAAGTCATGAAACTAAATATAAAAAAAGATGGTACTCTATATTTTCTTTTCACGGAGATTTATTCTTTGGAAGAAGAAAAGAAAACAATCTAATAGGGGAAGGGCACTAGCTTTTACTGGTAAATTTTAAGAAAACTCTGAAGCTTGGGGACATACTGAGGTTGAGGAACATAAATCAGGTGGGTAGAGTTGGTCAGTTGAGGTCAACTGTCCATCTGTGTCCCCTGCCAACTTCTTATGCACCCCCAGCCCACTCACTGGGCACCATGAGGGCCAGAAAAGGCCTTAACTTTGTGTGAGCACTACTCAGTAATAGCAAAAATATCCTTGTGTTATCAACACTGTTTCCAGCACAAAACCAAAACACAGCCCCATACTGGCCACTGTTAAGAAAATTAACTCTATCACAGCCAAAATCAGCACACAAAGGCAGTCACTCACTGCTTCCCAAGGGTAGACTGATGTCCAGCCAGTGCCTAAACAGAACCTTCCTGAAATTCCTTCTTTTCACTTTTATTGCTGAACATGACATTATGGGGTACGGAATATCTTTGCAGTTATTTCAGGTCATTTACTGGCTTTGTCCTCTCCCAGCCTATTCACTGCGACAAGGCAGACTGAGAAACAGAATCACAGAATTATAGAATCATGAAAATTGGAATAGACCTCCAAGATCATAGAGTCCAACCTTCGACTGAACACCATAGCACTAACTGTCATGGCCTGTCATTTCTGGAGCACTTCCAAGGACGGTGACTCCACAACTTCCTCAGGTAGCCTGTTTCAATGCTTGACGCTTTCAGCGCAGAAATCCTTCTGAACCTTCCCTGGCTTGAGGCCATTTCTTTTTGTCCCATAACTGGCTGTCCAGAAGAAGAGGCTGACTCCCACTTGGCTACAGCCTCCTTGATTTAATCTAATTCCCCTGTACTTCCCAGTAGGGCTTGCTACTTCACGATATTCTGAATGTGTCTGTCTGTATATTTCTTCCCTTTTATATTTAATTTTATTAGGAAATGCTGACCACAGTTTAATATGGATGTAGAGACTGGATGAGAGTGGATCATTAATATTAGGATGTCATCTGCTATGTAGATTGAACTGATGACAAGACACAGGTTTTGGCCACAAATTTATGATAATTGGTCCCAGAGCTTGAGTTTTTAATATAGGCTATGTGGCCCTTACTGTAGGTGATTAGCCAGAATATCTGACACAATCTGATAAACCAGATGGTAAAAGCAAACATGGAGACAGGGAGCAATGGAGATAGCAACACAGGGCAAGAGAGTTCTGAAAGGAGATTAGGTAAAGTATGTATTAATTAGGGTAGAAGTGATTAGCAGAACACAATGATTAAGGGACACAATTTTGAAGGGCGTAGAGAAGGAAGATGCCCTGAAATTATTTGACAGAGTAATGGGCTGAAAAACAAAGGGCATGAACCAAAGCTAAGAAAAGATTGGACAGCAAGGGACTTCAGGATAAATTGCTTCACACAAAAAGTAATTAATATGTAGCACTAGAAGCTATTAGGTGGGGGAAAACTAACCCTCAAATGCTAATATATCTGAGAAGAGACAGGTAGATGAGTTGGATGGACTGGTACTGTATATTATCTCTGCCACCAGAATAGCAAAGGTAAAACATTACTTAAATTTATGGGAAAATAAATTAAGTTATTTCAATAGAACTTAGAGTGCTAAACACCAAAGGAAAAAAACAAGAAGTTTAGTAGTATGCTTCTCAAAAAAACCAAAACAAAACCAAACCCAAACCAAAAACCCAACCAAAAGAAGAAACAACAAAAAACACACACACACACACACAAAAAGACCAGAAAAAAAAAAAACAAAAACAAAAGAACCACAAAATCACAGAAATTATGTTACTCCAAAATATTCTAAGCTAAATTATTTTCCTTTTATTTTATTGGCTGTTTACAGCCAGCAGTGCCCTGCTGCAGAACAGCTGGTACCAGTACTACACCCTGCTGCTAGGAATTTTCAGCTTTTATCAGTTGAATCTGTTCTCATAGAACAGTCAATTATTGGGCACGGAAATCCCAGTATCCAGTTTTCCACTGGATAAAAACCTGCTGTATGTGAGAGCTGCACCCACAGCATGCAGTGACACAGATGATGACTGATTCTGTGAATTCTCACTGCTCCCTTCTGTGCTTCCTGTTGCTCCTGACAAAAGACAGGACTACTAAGATGGCATTGGAAGTAGCTTATTCCTTTTTAAACATAGATGCACAAACACTAAATATAGCTCTCTTAGAGTTTAGTTCAGACGTGTATCAGAACATCAGTTAAGACATTTAACAGTTTCAACTTTCCCTGGTAGAAACTCAAGTAACTTCCAGTAAAAGAGTTAAGTTATATAACTGGATTTTTCTGTAGACTAAGCAATATATTGACTGGCATCAAAAACATTAGCCTTCATTCTCTCGCAGAATAATTTGTGCACTGAAAAAAGTAATTATTAGCATCAGGTGTTTTATGAATAATATCTAAATAACATAATGTCCTGCAAATTTAAATTTCACATTGTTCTACTTTTCTTTAGCTTCCCTCCCCACTCAAAAGAAAACAAACCAAAACAAACTGTCAGCATTGGGTTTTGCATATTTACAATTTCAAAATGCTTCTACAAGGTAAGCAGTTGAATCTTTACAGTAAAATTAATGCAATTTGTACAACTAAAATCCATTTTTTATAGAAAACTTTGGGTTTTGTATTTCCATAGAACATGCTTAACCAGATTTCAAGTGATCTAAAATTAACTGTAATAATTTTTCAAGTGAAATGGATATGTAAATATTTTAAAATTAGCATTTTTAATAAGGGTAATGAACTTAAGTAATTTCCCCATTGTATATCTCTAAGTTATCTTTATGTAACAAGGGGTTGTAGATCATTCTATAAAAAGCTTTTAAAGAGATTTATATACTAAGAAACCAAAATGAGCTATTTTCCTACTCAAGTGATCCTCCTTTATTACATTTAAGATCATCAGTCAGGATAATCTACGATTTTGAAACCTGAATCCTCTCCAAACTGATATGGAGTTTGGGCCAAGAGTAACAGAAATTAAGTTGCAACGTAAATGCAGGAGAAAGTAAGTATGGAATTCAATTTACAAGGGTAATTTCTGCTATAAACTTCCTAGTTATGCTATTCCCAAATAGTCTGAACCACAGGAGCATAACTGGCCTCAAAAGAGAACAGAGGATGTCAAGCTTATGCCTAAGAAACTCATCTTAAGCCAGGAATAGTCCTTGTCCAGATATCTCATATCAGCTGTAAATAGTTTAGATATATTCCCACATGTGAAAGGAGAGATTAGTGATACTGACCTTCTTTGTATGGCTTTACAAAGAAAGAGTGATATCAGGGAGGTAGCAGCACATTGGGAAATTACTTACTTGGCAAGTACTTTGTCTGGCCATAGAGCTGTAAAATAATTTTTAATAATCCCAAAGGCTAAAGCAGACAGGAAATGAGTTCATATATTCTTGGTTCCTTTACACACAATTCTTAAAAAGTCAAACTTCCAAATATTTCTGAATGCTGTTTTGGCAGCAAATTCTAAATATTATAGAATTTTATCACCAGAAAGTGATTATTACAGCTATAAGCATTCTTTTTCATTCCTATGACAGTTCACAAACCAGTTATATAACAAAAGAGATGGTAGGTAAGTGAGGAAAGAATTTGACCACCTTTTTTAGACTTGGAAGCACACAGAAATCTGAATTCTTGTTGTACCACAAATTCAGGAGAATGGCAGGAGGAGGCGGGTGGGGAGGAGGAAGAGAGAAAATCAGGAATTAACATATTTATTTCAATGTGATTACAGCAGATCTAAGACAAAATAAGAATAATTCCTATTAAGTCTGACCATTGTTCCTTCTTTTACTCTGGTTCAGTCTGTCACATACCAAGCAGACAGCATGGATATCAGGAAAGATTTCCAGCCCACTACTTTCCTCACGGGACATTGCCATCAGATGTGCTGTCCCCCACCAGCACAGTGAAAAAGTTCCCGGTCACTTATCTGGAATCTGCCTGGTAGAGAACAGAACAAAACAGTTGACTGTATTTCTTTACTAATAGAATTAAAATGCGGTAGACATTGAGCACATCCTTGAGTTCCTCTATTTCTTGTAGAACTAACTTGTGCACAGGAACACCCTCAGGCTGCACAGCCAGGAGAACAAAGGGGTTATATGCCCCTGCCCCGCACTAACAAATTGGTATATCATAGACTTTTTTTCTCCAAAAGTGCTTCACCCATCAGAGAGTAGACGACAGATTTGTAAAGGCATCTGGTTTCCTTTCCTCTACTAGTAATCCAGACTGTCCCTTTCCTAACATCCTTCTGCCCTAAAGGTTTTTGCATTTGTGTTTGGAAAGGACAAAGGCAGCTTTCAGTTGCCTAAAACAGAACACCCTGCCACACCTTAAAATTGTTTTCCCTTTAATATTTGTGATAGTTTCACTCTATAAATATTTCTCAGAAAGCACAAATTTCTTCTATAGTTGAGAGTCTGTGGACTGGAAAAAATGTTAAACAAAAACATAACACAGCATTTTTTATCTCCAGGGGGGAAGCTACAGCATAAAGAAGCTGTCACATCATTTATTCCCGTAACTAGTTTATCTCCTTGCTTCCAATTACATTACTACTACTAATAATACTATTAAACAAGTTTAATTTCTTTATTCTTAGGCATTCATGTTCAAATTTTTAAATTGCATTTTATATCAAAATATGTGTCTGCAGGAGTATAAAAGATTTTGTACCTACACTATATGGATTCAGACTCTGATATTCATACTCGGTTTGCAACAAGATTTATTCATTCTAATACAAACAGAACTCCTGGTCAAGCGTGTTTCAATAAAAAGACAAATCTCACATTAATTAAAAAATAAATATATGCATATAAAGGTACATGCACAGGAACTTTGCTATAATATGAAAAAAAAAAGAAGGGGGATTAGACCACCACATAGAGACTGAGTCAGCTTATAAAATATGAATCTAGAAATGATGTATTGCATCAGTCCTTTTCTCTAACTCACCAGCACAATGGAAAACCCTAGGGGAAAGAAGTCTCTAACATGACTACTTCACTTACTGAGCCCAGAGGTGGTTTAAGGTTGTTAATCACCTCAGAATTTATTCCTAGATTCACTCAAGTTTCTTGGCTACACTGACCTTTCTCTGAGTTTCCTATGGTAAGAATTATTTAAGGTTAACAATTTGCTGCATAACTGAGCTAATAAAGCTTTGTTAGATATCAGTAGCCAAGCAACCACAAATATTGACATACATATATATATAAAAATACATACACACACACATATAGGTTCTATGGAAAAGAATATAAATCAGAGGAAAATAAAAACACTGCAGACTCAGGAAGTAAGCAAAAAAAATTACTCATAGATTCCTCTACAGATGTACATGCAATAATCAAACAAATACAATTTTCTTCAGCTTAGTTTCTTAATGAAAAAAGTATTAGCAATTTGACTTTTAATACATCAGTCACCCACACCCTAAATAATTTTTAAACTTATGGTCAGTATCGGAATTTGTCAAAAGGGTGGACCTTAAAAGATTGTTTACAATTGGCAGACAAGTATTTAGTAAAGCCAGCAAAGGAAGTCAAGTACCCAGATCCAGGTTGTTTGAGTTGCCTCACAACCTGCAAATCTAATCAGAGGCAACCAATTCTGACCAGCAAATGCAGCAGTAGAGAGCAGCCAACAGGCCAGCCAAAGACACAGGAAATAGCAGTGGCCTTGTTAAGATACATGGAGAACAGCAGACAGACATATGGGATGATCTGTCCAATTAGTACTGCAGTGTTGGAAGGGATGAAGAAAAGATTTTATTATGGATAAGGAAAAATAGAAAAAAATAGTATTAGAAAATTGCCTAATTAGAAAATTAGGGAAAAAATAAGAAAAAAATTCCATTCTAAGTTAGAAAAGGTTTAGAAAAAATTAAACCTTAGTTATAACGTTTCCTCATACTATAGCTTTTAGCTTTTTTTAGGTGTTTGTAGACTTCAACATGTCCATATTTTAAAACTCTGATGGTCTTATTAGTAAGGTAGTTTTGCCATTAGTCACAGATCATGTACATTGAAATTTTGGTTTTAAAATCTTTCTAAGATACAGGAAATTTAGAACAACAATAATAAAATCTGATTTCTATCAAAGTCTGGATCTAACATTAAACATGGAAACCAGAGGCCTGATTTAGTCCCAAGAACCCACCAGCAAATCCCAAAAAGACTCAAGCTTCTCAAAATGGCAATCCCAAACAACCAGCAGAAGGAGAGTTCAGTCTAAAGTCAGACATATTTTACCTGAATCTGCCTGCAGCAGGCCAGGAGGTAACACTAGTTCTGAATCCTTCCTGAGGCTGAAGTGGCTGGTGTCCTCTTCTGCATATCTTGGGATAAGCAGCTCTTAACCTTTTTTCTATATTAAACATACTTTTCCTAGGAAAAAAAAATAAAAAAGTATTTTCTCTCTCTGTAGAAACAGAGGTGGTTCCTATCATATCTATAAACCAGCAAGTAAAAAACCTCAAGAAATAAAAGTCTTTTCCCAGACTAAAGGAATTTGAAGACACGGTTTTTAAAGTAGCTGTCTTAACCAGAAACTACAGATTATTTACTTAGAAGTCATTTCAGGTGAAGCTTTGAAGATACATAGATAGAGTTAAGAGTTATTGGAAAAAAAATTCCAAGAAAAAGCAATCAAGAAATAAGAGATTAAGCAGAAGGGTATGTTGTAAACTCTGGTGTTAAAGCAGTCATTTGGAATAAACTACTGCTGAGTCCCTGCCCTCAGTACTGCATTCAAATTTTATTCAAGGATATTTTCACATACAAATAACTCTGAAGAAGGAATCCAAATCCATGGTACTGAGAGTGGTAAGCTTATCATATAACTTTAGGTGGACATTCAAGGTGTTAGCGTCAAGAAATGGATTACTCCATGATGGAGGACAACCCATGGGTGACACCAGAGCAGGCAACACCTTCATTGACCCAGGTGCCATCCCACAGAACTCAAGCAGGGCATTGATGACAGGGACTATCAACAGCCCCAGACAGATGCAGTGGGAGATCCAGAATCCCTTTATGGGGTCAAGGCCCAAGGAACACACCTAAGAGATGGGCCAGGAAGAAGACATACCTAGAGCATATCTAGGAAGGCATTAACATTCCCACATTAAGTTGAAATGGAGTCCTGGACCCATGGAGAGCTGTAGGGGGGGGGTCCCAGGGGCAAATGGGTCAGGGTCAGTACAGCCTGGTAACCCCAGGGCCTTGGAACAAAGCATCCACTGAGCTTCAATTGCCAAATCAAGTTTAAGCTACACACTAACTCTCAGGACAGTGGTGGCCCTGAATATTGAAATATTCTGATCTAGCTACCAGCTACTATAGGGGTCAGACTCAGATACCATATCACTATGTACCCAGGTGAGGGAAGAGAATTACAGTGGGTAGGTCTCTATTTGCATGTAGCCAACCCACATTTTTATCAGATTTGCCACAGAGTTCAGAACATTGAATTGAGTTGGCTATTGAGGTATTAGTTACCATGTTGGTAACATTCTACTCTCAGATCAAAAAAAAACCCAAAAAAGCCACTAGAACCGTGAGACTAAAGAACAGCATTTCACATTCAATTTTCTTCAGTTACCAAAACAACGAAGAACAATGATGATGCTAATTCCCAGTGAAAGGGATTTTGTGGCAATTCTGTCATTGCTGCAATTAATTTCACAGTGAACATTGTGTTCAGCCCATGTAATCCTCCCACTGAGTAGCTTGATCTCTCAGCTTGGTCTAATTAGACAAAAGTTTCAGGATTATATTGGGGTCAGACAGAAAGGGTTTGCAGGAAACAAGGTAAAAAAATTACACATAGTGGTTAGCAGTGGAAGTCGAGGAATGATTGTGCCTTGAACTCAGAAAGAACTTGGCCTTTTGGGATGACAAAGGAAAAACTAAACAAACATTTTAGGTCTTGCCAAGTCTACAAAAACTGAGCAAGAAAAAATATCAAACAAGATAAAAATTATAAACAGTCTGCTTGACTTTAGGAAAGCATAATCCTGCTTCTTGATATAGCTGAAATGAAATGTTTTAGGCAAAAGTCACATTTTTAATAATATAGTCTATTCACTAGGCACTGAAACTCCATTCCAAAGCAGAGTTTATTCTGCTGGGGATATACAAAGCTATTTTTTCTTAACTACTCAAGCCACTCCACCTACCACAAGCCTGCTTCTACTCCATTGAAGTCAATAAAAAGGCTCCTATTGATTTCTACAAGCATGGGATCATATGTAATGCCAAGATCGTCCAGGAGGTAGAAAAAGTAGAATATTGAAATAGCATGATGAATACCTTCCATTTTTAGCTCTGCCTTTATACATAAGCTGCTGCTAAATTTGACCAGAGTCAGGAACACTCTTGTCATGTTTCCTTCCAGTCAAGCCCAGTATGGGGGGAAATATCTCCCTCCTGCTCTGTTGCAGTGATATATTAGACCAGGAGCTGAAGAAAAGTGCCCAGGTGTCAACCTCCAACACCACTTCCTATTGGGACACTGCTGAAGAGACCTTCCTTGTTTGAGTAGAGTCTCATGACTTGAACAGCTTTTGTGATAAGTGCCTTTACTTTATGCTAATTTCCAACTGATCTTTTACAGCTGCATTGGAAGGCAGCAGTTAACATCTGTTCATTGCCAGAATTTCCCAGATACTTCAGCTCATGTTTTGAAATAAATAAGTAACCAAAACAATGAAAATATGGCCCTTGTTTTAACCAAGACAAGGTGAAGAACAGTGTGGGATAGACACTTCCATGAGAGAGGAACCTACTCCCTTATAGAGCAAATTGCTGTCTCTGAAATGTAAATCTTAAAGAATACCAATTTAGAGCTACATGTGATGGAGAAAGCTGATGTGAAGCTAAAAGAGAACAAAGAATAACAAGGAGAAGGGAGCAAAGGTTTCAAATCAGTATCAGTATAAAAACCAACAGAAAATGCTATATAGAACACATCAATATCATGACATACCTCCTTTTTTATGTTATGCTTATAATTCTTTTTCATCATAGAAATCTTTAGATCAAATGGTAGTCTGACCTTATTGCACTAGGGGCTCCACAAAGATACTTTCACAAAAAAAAGTCCCCTTGGAGTTTGCAGTTAAAACAGGAATTTTCACTTATATTTGTGAATTACTTGTATCTGCATGTCTAACTGACATACAATAACAGCAAAAAGTGCTGTAAGTCAGCTATTATTTCACATGCCTGAAAAAAATCACTGATCTTTTAATCTCACTTATAAGGAGCAGAAATTAATAAGTGTGCCAACAGTTAATTGAAATGTTAATAGGACCAAAATCATGCTGAATTAAACTTTTGGTATAGATGAACTAGTCAGTTTTTCAGGTACAATAAGGTTTCTCCAAAGCAAAAAATAAACATCCAAAACCCAGTCTTGCTACTTGAACCTATTTTACTGTTTGTCACTCAGTCTCAAAATGTTCTCATACTCGTTCTACCTCCATTCCATAGGTATCTTCAAAGATTTTGCAACTGCACATTCTTGTGCGGAGGTTCTTCATTTACTTTTGTTCTTCATATTAATAGAAAAGAGACAAAGTAGGAAATAACCATCTTCTGTGATAAAACCCTGATCGGAAGACACTGGAGGCATAAATAATAACTGCCACACATATGGCATATTTTTTAAGATATCAGCAAATCTTCATGAACAAATCCCACAAAATATTCTGAGTTGGAAAGGGCCTGCAGGGATTATCAGGTCCAAATCTTAAGTAAATGACCCATACTGGGATCAAACTCACAATCTTGACATTGTTAGCACAACCCTCCAACCAACTGAGCTAATCTCAAATATTTGCTAATGAACTGGAGTGTCCTCGTTGAGATGGACATGACACGTAAGGACTCACATAGCAACAGCTTCTGGTCAAAGAAGAGAACTTATTTTTATTTTACAAGGCCTCTTTTTATACTATTTCTAACATTCATGTCACATATCCATTGGCTCCCAATTCACCACCCCACAATGTCATTGGCTACCTACAGTTAGAACAACATCTTGCAAAAACAACAGCTGCAAATATCTTATTATCATTGTTTATGGTTCTTGCTTGTTTTGAGCTAGAATCAATGCCTGTGAACTGAGGTAAACTAACAGTTCCCACTGCAAGTTAGTTCTCACTACAAGCCAGCAGTTCCCACACTGAAGGATCTATAAGGAACCTTCACTCTTCTGTTGGTCTGTGCTATTCTTATGTCACTAATTTGACTGAACCCTAATAGCTGCGTTGTTAAAGTACTGGGCACGTGTATCTACACTGTTGATTTTGAAGTATGATCTATTTCTAATGACAATATGAAAGGATGTAGAAGAACCTCACAGAGAAGATCTTCCTGGCATTTAAATGTCATTTGGCAGCTACAATATTAATGAAAAGCCCTTTTATACTGTCCTCTAGGTTTTTTGTTAAAACAAATTCCCAGAAATCTTATGTGCTTATATATTTTACCCTCAATTTTGGAGAGAAATTCCTGCCAATATTGTCTCTCTAGTTTATATCATCCTATGGAATGAAATAAAATTAAGAATACTTTTTTTAAAAATTTTTTTTTAAATATTTGTATAATGTTTTTCATATGAAACAATTGATAACAGTTACCAAACAGGACAGTTCCCCTGGATAGAGGTGATAAATATTAACTGCTCAAACAGCAGTGTGTGTCCATGAGTTATCTTTGCTCTTATTTGGTTAATGCTTATAAATTGAGCCCCTAATTTATCTTCAGCTGAGCTTGAAAATGCAGAGTTAGAGTTCAAGTTTTATTGCTTCCTGTTGGTGTTATAAGCTTTAAAGTAAATTTCCTTCCCAAGATATTATCTCTTATCATTAGCTACCAGGACATCCTTTATCTTACTTTTTCTGGATCAAAAAGAGAGATAAGAGGGTAATACATCTTTGCAGAAACTAACTGAATCCTCTCTCAAGCAAAGTTTATCAACATTTAACCTAGTATACATAGCTAATATGTTTGTATTTTAGCTAAAGGTGACTTAGAAAAATATCTAAATGCAAGAGCCCTAGTTTTTTATCCTGTGGAACTACACACTGTATCTGCATATCTTGCAGTATGCTGACTTCAGCTTTGACATTATGCTGAGACAGTGGCTTGCATTTACAAACATTTTTAGGATTTACTTCCAGAACTCTCCAGAGATACATTGCAATTTCTTATATAACAAATGAAACCTGTAGAGTCAATAATTCTTTCAAAATGTTACTAACACATCAATTATTAATTTTACTTTTATATTCAGTGGCTTTCTACTGATGGCTTTATAGCTATGTGTTGTGGTGGAGAGGATGGAGGAAGTGAAGAGGGATATAATGCACAGAAAAATCGTTAAAAACATTTAAGTTGGAAATCCTTGTCTCTCTCATACATTTCATTTCAAATATTGTCATCTCATCTTCAGAAAGGTAAATCTTTGATAAGAAACTGAATACAGGCTAAAGTAAAATATTTTAATTAATAGCAGGAAAATTAAAGCACTGACTGCTAGTTTGCAATAAAGGAAAACTCTTTCTAACATCATAGGAGTGACTCACCACATGAAATTCTTGGTCACTGAGGAATGTCTCATAAACTGTGACTAGGACATTGCACTTTGTAGATTGTCCTTCTGAGTAGTTTTTTTGGTATTAAAAACTTTACCCAGAAACTCAATGTATTTTTTTCCCCTTCCTTCCTTATCCAGAAAGTGAAATAATGGTCCTTGATCATCATGCCCTAACCCACAGGAATAGCTGTGTTTCAACTATGGACTGGGATTCTCCTGTGAATATTTCTCATCCTAAGTCATATCCAATGTTTTTGTTCAGCTCAAATGAAAAAAAAAAAAACAACCATAGAAATACTATAAACCAAAGGACTGTGGTTTGGTTTTACACTTCTTTTTTTTTTCCCCAAGAGTGGGTGTTAATAAAAATTAAGGGCCAAATACTGCACATTTGCAATCTCTCTAACACTGAAGAAAACTTAATAGGACCATTCCTTGAACCATTTGTTTTTACTTTTAATATAACATTTTATTTTCTTACTGGAAAAAATACTTTTGAAATAAAATTTGCAGTTTGAAAATTTTTAAAAAAAGAAAAAAAATTTAAAAATTTGGAAAATATTTGGAGGGGTTTTTTTTAAATCCCAAAGAGAAAAACACACTGAAATTATTTCATTTTCAAGGAAAATATGTGTAATTTCACTGGTGGTCTTCAAAATAAGGTAACATCTGATTTTATTTGTCTGTAAAAGAAACAAAATATTAGAGGAGTGCTTGGAAATGAAAGAAAAAGCCCTTTACTTAAAGTCTCTTCAGGGAGGCAAATATAATTATTTCATCACCAGATATGTGCAGAGAATATAGACATAGGTCAAGATTAAAAAGGACATAGCTATAAAACCGGAATGAAAGATGCTTGTCTAATTTATATCAAAGGCCCAACACAACAACTTTGAATGTATGTGGGAGGACAAAAACTAATGCATACAGAGGGCTCAAGGTTTCTTATGATGTTTCTTAATATAAATTGTGGAGGAATAGAAAAATGTGCAGTGTATTGAAACTCCAAGGACTTGCCAGTACCCCATCTCCTAGAAGACCCTTAGCTAGAAATGTTCTAAACCATCTTTTTACATGATTGTCCTAAAAACCAGTACACTTGAAACATTAAGTGAAAAGCTGATATTGAAGATGAAGTTTTTCTGCTCTGGGAGCTGTTAATGGAAGAATACTTTTTATTTTGCTTTCTATCTCCTACAGATATTTTCCTTTGCCAAGGTGATGTGCTGGTAATTATTTGTACTGGTTCCAACTCAGCTGAGAGAGGCAACACTCTTATCAGTTTGCACACTATAAATGCTTGTCAAACCTATGAAAAACAACACAGGCACTAACACAGTTTTGACAAACTCCCAAAAATATCTCTGTCTTCACCACAGTAATTTTTTACATTTTACAAATAGGAGGCCAAACCTGATACACCTGAAGTGTTGGCCAAAACCTGATACAATGGAACTATCTCCCTCATTGTTTCTATCTAAACATTTTTAACTTGAAGAAACAATGGTTTGGACTTTTCTTTAAATATAAATGATTTTCTCTTATTATTGTTGAGCTTTTAAATAAATACAATAGATTACTAGTAGCTTACTAAATATATTTAATCTGCTTTAATGTACAAACCCCCATATTTTTATGCTATATTTGATAATATTTCAGATATGAAAAATTAATTAATTTCTATTTTTCTGTTGGAAACACCCATCTGGGAAAAAAAAGCAAAATATTACACAGGACATAAAGTAGGAGGTCTCTTTTCCATTTGTTTCCATACAGCAAAATGCAACATTCTTAATTTCAAAGTATATTTATTGTGCGGAGTAGACACATCTTTTGATAGAGTAAAATTTTTGTGTGTATAACCAAGGAGCTTTGAACTCTGCTCCGACAGCTTCCCAATGCAGATTTGAGAAGTTGGTGATATCTTATACATAGGCAAGAGACTACAGTAAATTTAACCTTCACTTGAAAAATTTTTGCTCATCAGTAATGATTTGAGTCCTGTAGTACCATAGAAAATGACATTTTATAATCCTAATCATAATTCTTTGAAAATCCATCCTAAAAGCAAAAAGGTGCTGATTATACTCCTTTCTTCTCCCAGTGTTGATTATACTCTTTTGAAGGTATTAGGCTGCAGTTTTCTGCAACACCTACAGCACAGCATAGCTCAAGTACAAAATAATACTTGCCTCCACCACAGTTCAAGTACAAAATAATGACAGTGTATAAAAACATGTGATAATATACTGAAGGATTTTTACTTTTCAAGAGGACAAAGAGTGATCAAGTCTGTACATTTTTCTTGTATGGAGTCAGTTTTTGTTTTTGCAAGGGGGCTGTAATGTCCCCAGAACTATTATTTTAATTCCTTCCATCTTAGCTTCACAAGAGTGTTCTTTCTTTGTTTCACACACATTTACATCTCTATTTTCCTACCACCTCCCCACCTATATCTGACTGCACATTTGTTGATGAAAATTTTGATAAATAATAGTAAAAGGCCATTCAACATCATCTGCAAGAGCACAAGACAGAGGACACTTTTTCCCCCCCCAAAAAAATTAACAATATAATGGTTTTATCTTTAAAATTCCCACTTGTCAGACTATTGGAAAGAGTTAGGGAAGATTTAATATCAGTTTTAATTAATTTTCACTTTATGAAAATGCTCAGACTTAAAAATATGCAGAGCTCTGCTGGCATCTGTAAAAGAATACATGAAGGCTTGGTCCTTGTCCTGAAGATCTTAGTCTCAATGAAAACTTAATATTTAAAGACAATTAATGTGTGATTGGTCCTTGTCCTGAAGATCTTAGTCTCAATGAAAACTTAATATTTAAAGACAATTAATGTGTGAGACAATGATTAACTTGTCCGCCAAAAGGCTCCCTAAGAATCACTTATATTTAAATCCACTTAAATACCCAGAATAGAAGGACTAGTTGAAGGCTGCCACATTCAGCCACTCTATTCCTGTCCCTTTAGCTTCAACCAACCAAATTTATAAATGCCCACCCACCTCTCCCCACGCCATCCTCCTTTGCAGCTTGCTGCCTATTTCTTTAGGAATTAATATTTCATTAAAATAAAGGTTAGCACCATAGGGTGTTAATGGCATTGTATTTCTATTCACAACACTAAGTGTAATTTGAATCATCAATAGAAGAAACAGAAGGAACAGAAGGAATGACCTTTGTTGAAATGTGCTGCAGGAAGAGAAATGTCAATAAAAAGCAAACAGTGTTTTGCATATCCCCTTACAAACAGCCAATTCCTGTTTATGCAGTTAAGAGAGAAGGCTTTTTCTGAGCCATCAGCTTGGCACAAGGGATCACTTGACAACGTGGGAGTGAAATAAGAGCTCACACATCTCATGCAGTGTCCTGCTGCTCAGCTTCAGCAATCAAATATACATGAAGCTCTTTGCTCCAAAATGGCAACAAGTATAGGACCAGCAAATTAGAGAAATCAATGACTTTATCTTGTGTTATTCTGTCCTCCTTAAAATTCCAAGAACATCAAGCAAACAAATACATGACCATAATACAAATGCTGTAAAAGGACCATAATACCAAAAACATTCAAGACTTGAAGAAACAAACACTATTAAATGTGAATATCTTTATACAACTATATTGCTTCTAACTAAGGCATCAGAGTTTCCTGTTCTCCTAAAACTGCTATAAAGTTTGGGGAAAGACCTTCTGAATTATTCTCAAACTCCCCAAAATTTCTGTAGTTTTCTGTAGTAAACTTGATCCCAGTCATTTCATGTGAAACAAACAAAAACCAACAAAAAACCACCAAACTAACCCAACTATTTAGAAAGTAAAAAAAAAGACACTACCAAATAAACATGAATCTCACTTTCCAGTCTTCTTAACCAGCCTGCAATAAGCTTCAGGATTCACCTCTGCACTTTTCTTCAGCCACGTTAATCCATGGCATTCTCAGTATGGACTGGCCCCAGCTTCTGAGTTCTTACTGGAAATGAGGCTGATGGATGGTCAGTTTAAGCATTTAACATAGCAAAAGTTTACATATCAGGACAACAAAATCTCTGTAATATCTGTGGGGCAGCAATTAGGGAACTTGGAAAAATAAATCACTTCTATTACTACAAACATAATCAGTTTAACCCTTATTCTGGATGTCTTGCTCCCCTTCCACTCTTGCTGTGCTCAGGGAGCACATTTCACATGAACAAAACCACGTGAAAAAAAAACATGCTCTGGCTGTATACAACACAAAGGACAGATTTCTGGAGGAATCGAGGATAAAGATACATTGTAAATTTTACTTTCCCCCCACAAAAGTGATTATCAGTAGTGCTTACCGGAGAAAAGAATTACCTGGCTGGAACCCATTTAAAAAGAGCAATTTTGAATTACCCTCTGGGGAACAATTTGATCAATTTTATTCAAACTTTCAGGATAGTTTTAATTCACTTTAAAAGTTCATTTGAAAAACAATATTAAGACAAAAATAATACCCAGAGGTAAAAAAAAAGAAAGGGGGGGGGTGGAGGAAGAAGATATGAAAGCAGGCTACTAATGGAACTCTTATTGAAGCCTTAATTAAGAGGAGGCACTTGATCACTCTGTAATCACTCCCTTGAATTAAATGTCTCAAGTGCAATAACTGAAATATAATGGGCCTGTTCAAAGCAATAGAATGGAACAACCTACCATTTTTTTGGCTTATTCTTGGTTCCCCTAGATCTCCTTCTATAAGTATTATTAAAAATGCATATTTATATTGCTTGGAGGTAACCTCTTCCCATGAGTTCAATCACGAGAACAACAGAAGTGGCAATTGCTAAGGTCCTTCTTGGATTAAGAATCTCCTACGGGTTTAACATTTGTATAGGCAGAGTAACAAGATCTCTGAAGCTTTGAATAATTAGTTTTTCTGCAAGGAAAATGAGGCCCCTTTCCTTCACATCAGGGTAACTTTGAAGAAAGTTTGTTGAAGTTAAGTTTTCACTAATTAGAAAGAAGGAGAAATAAGGGAGATGAAAGGGGAAAAAGGACATTTTATAGTGCAAGATTGTAAAGGCACAATAGGGAAAAAAAGAGAAGTTGTTAAGCAGTATACAGATGAAATGAAACAGAGAAATAATATATTAAAAAACAGATAAAAAATAAAATGTTCTTTATTTAAATTTTTATTGCCAACCAGCTTAAGATACCCCTGTATTCAGGGGACATAATAACTACATATTTAAGCAAGTTTTCAATTCCTTCTTCTGGGTTCATATTCTTGCAGCAAATCTAGTACTAGCTTTTGGGACTTTTTTATTTTTGAAAAGTACAGTAGCAATACCAGGGTGGATTATTAAGGAAACAGAAACAATGTAGAAAGATCTTTCATTAGCAGGATACCTTGCTGTAAATTAGAAGCCCGCAGGCAAGCACATACAGCACATCAGGTATGGGACAGAGAGACTTATTAAATGCCCAAAGCATGTTTCTGACAAGAACTGAGACAAAATCCAGAAAATTAAGTGCAGGAAGTTCCAATATATTCAAAATATCACTCAATATCTGAAGTTGTTATCATATGTGTGTCATGAAAAATAAATAATAGGAAATAGATTTATGTACTAGCAAATAACAGAACAATAGAAGAGAATAAAAGAGAAAGAAACAAAAAGAAAATTATGAGGGAAAGCAGATCTTGCTTCCAGTGTAGTAGTGGGACTCTGGTTTTGCTGTACTGTAGGTTTTATTTAACCCAAATTTGCTGCATTCTGCTCTTTTCGAAAGAGAAAACTATTTGTTTCCAGCTGGGTATCTTTCAGCAGGCTGATTCTTTACTTTTACAATCATAAAAACCAACCGAACAGAAAGTGCTACCTTTAGAGTCATAAATGTCGGCATGAAAAACAGAACACAATCAACTTTAAAAAAAAATAGAAGAGAGAAATGCAAATTCTCAAGGATCTTACCAGATTTCTTCTAGCCAAAGTGAGGGATTATATTCCCTGTGTATTTAAGAAAAGTTAAAGGACTTCATGAACGTCATGGCCTTTCTGATTATACTTAAGTCTCTATGTTGGGTCCTCATTTTAGGTTCCTGGGATCATAGTGCCCAAGAAAGCACTGCCTGTAACAGCTGAAACCTGGAAGAAAGCTGCAGCTATCTCTGAGTGCCTGCACAGTCCATGTCTTGGGTGAGAAGAAGGTCACCTAGTTCTTTCTGGAAAGATTTTTCCCTACTGTTAACAAGATTACCCAAGAAATCGCCTCCTAAAGACCACAACAGAGCTGAAAATCCTGCAGAAGCTGGAGTCTGCTCTTCAGCTCCTGGGTTAGTATCTGAAGGACCTTTCACTGAACTTATGCCATACTGAACTCAAACATATTATGACAAATGGGTGAAGAAATTCATACTGTAATTACACCAGTTAAGCAATTTTTATAATTGCTTATAGCTCTATGATTATTTATTCCTCTGCCAGCTTAGAAGTATTAACAGTTTAAATGAAGTGTGAGTGAAAGTTGAATCAATTACTGACAAAATTTGCTAAAAATGACACAGAAGTATGTCTAGTCAGACGTGCTAACAACTATGCATTAATTATCTTCATAGGTTTGATTTGCAATTGATATATTACACTTTATTTAAACTAGAAAGCAGTATGTGATCTCATTGGACCTGAAGAGTATCTCTAAACAAGAGGGAGTCATGGCCCTGAATAGTAAGTTATGGGGCTATGCCTTATTTAGCACATTTTTAATGTCACATGTTGTTTACACCAAATTCCAAAACTTAAAATTGGAAAACACCAAAAATTTGAATTTCACGGGCTGATTATTTTGCTGTGTTGGTCCCACTTGAGCTTACAAAAAAATAAGTGTCTTAAGTGGGATGTAGGCAGTAATGTAACAGAAGGTTCAATTCTTCAACCTGGATTTAATATTACGGTAGAAATCCATCATCTGAACTGTGAAGGCAAAATACTTCATATCTCTAAGGTATATAAGAGTCAAATGCAACCCCTGGCAAGGATACTGCCATATGAACTGTCCTGGAGTTATTCAGAATTACAACAGGGCAATATGCCACCTTTTCTGACCCATACTCTAATACACACTTGGACAAGATTTCACCTTGGATTTTTATTTATGTTTATTTTTATATTATCAGTTATGAATGGAAATAAGTGATCTCTTTGCAGTCTGCCAGTGGAGGAAAAACTAATTTTTTTTCATAAATGCTAATTGTTGTCAAAGCCTTGCTGACTTTCCAAAAGAATTATATGTATTTCCCTGTGCTTTCATTGGGCATTCAGCATGTTAAAGAGCTGTGTCCTCTACTGAAACAATTGGCAGATTTAATTTTTTCCTTTACACCACATACATGGAATAAGTAAAGGCACAATGTGATATGTGGGTTTCATTTTGGAGAAAGTTTTCTTTGTGGAATTCTTGAAAGAAAAATCTCTTGTTCTTTTCTAACACTTTATTACTCCTTTATGATAGTAGCACAGATGCCGTTTCTGGAAAATACATTTTCTCACAGGCAAGAAATCAGTAGATTGGCAGGGATGACTCGTTCTTGTGTTGGCTGGGTTCAAGAAACAAAGCATTTAATGTGGATTCTACTTACATTTTTTTGGAACAGCTGCTTCTAAAAAGTAACACAAAGGTTGATGAAAGTATGTCAGCTTACTTGTGAGGGCCATAAAAAATTTCTTTGAGAAAGCACAGCAGATCAATTCTCAGAAGGCTGTTTGCACTAGCAGAACATAAAATCTCATCTTCAAAAAATTATTTTCTAAGATAAAAATAAAAAAAAACCCACAAACTCTTCACATTTCAATAACATAATAAAGTTAGAAAGGCTCAATATCCAACATTCTTTAATACAGATGATAATTTTCTTTTTCTCAGATAGAAAGTGATATGTATCATATACAATAGCATGGTTGTTTCTTTCAAGAAAAGTGCTGTCACTCAAAACAATGTGCTGAATTTCTTAAAATTTACCAGATATTAAATTAATAAAAACTACTCTAATTTCACCTAAATTCAAGTGTTAACTAGTTAAGCAAGTAGTGTAATGCAATGGAAATTTAGCTAAATGTCTTTGCAAGAAGATTATTTTATAATGATCTCAAACAAACATTTCCCTCACAATTCCTTTCCTTTTTGTGGGCTCAGATGGGTGTGTAAAGAAAAGGAGGTGTGATGCAGTGTGGTGGTTTTACTTGGCCCAGTTTTTGCTAGTGGGTAGGGAGGGGCACAAAGGTGGCTCCTGTGTGTCCTGTGCGAAGGTTCTGGACGTTTTTCACCCTGTCCAGCAGAGCCACTCTCTGATGGCTCTGAGGATGATGGACATGCTGCTGGCCAAACCTGGGCCAATTAGAGATGTTAGTTACGCCTCTGTGAAAACATATTTAAGAAGAAATCAAAACAATGGGTGCACGCACTTCTTTGTAGCCAGAGGAGGAGGAGGAGGTAAAAATATGTGAGGGAAAACAACATGGAGACACCAAGGTCAGTGGAGAAGGTGGGGGAGGAGGTGCTCCAGGCGCCAGAGCTGAAAACCCTCTGCTGGCCGTGGTGAAGACCATGGGGGGAGCAGGTGGTCCCCCTGCAGCCCATGGAGTCCAGGGGGGTGCAGAGATCCACCCACAGCCCGTGGGGAGGTGCCCATGCCAGAAGAACAGGGGGATGCCTGGAGGAAGCTGTGAGCCAGTGGGAGTCCCAGCAGAGACTGAGAGTTGCAAAGGCTGTGGACGAGAGAGAAAGGCCTTGGCCCCGGGATGGAAAAAACCTGGCCTCGGCTCGGGAGCCTGCACCCCATGGACAAGCACTCGTGTTTGCAGCAGATTTCGGCCGGGCTGCTGCTCGTGAGATTGGACCCACGCCAAAGAAGTTCTCAGAGGACTGTCTCTCGTGGGAGGGACCCCATGGCTGAGTAGAGGACTCTTCTCCCTGGTGGACTGACCCTGACCAAAGGGAAACCCCCATACCCTGCCCCACCCCGGAGTTGTTGGTTGTGTGAAAGAGGGAGGGGGGTGAGCTGAGAAATGGTGTCTTAAGAGGGGGAGGGGTGAGTAGAGAAACAGTGTTTGTAGCAGAAGAATTGTGGTGATGGACTGACTAAGGAAAAACCCCATACCCTGCCCCCCACCCAGAGCTGTTGGTTGTGTGAAGGAGACAGCTTACCTCTCATTTATCCTCTGACTCTGTTAGGTTAATAAATCACTTTGCAACTTAAGTTTCTCACCTGTTTGCTCATGTTCTCATGCATCCCCTCCCCACCAGTGCCTCATCTCAACTCATGAGTCCAGTGTGTTTGTGTTAGTTTGATTCCTCTCCTCTACACAGCTGCAGCAGGAGAGAGCATAGAAAGCAGACCTTGTAGGTCCCTGGCATTTGGCCAGGGTCAAACCTCGACATGCAGTCTGACCTCTGACTGGGATTCTGGAGACCACAGGGTAGAAGTTGCAACCTGTGCAAATATGCACAGGTATGAGTCAAGCTTTTCTTCTTATTGCAGCCCATAATGCCAGCACAGAATATGAGACCAGCTAGATAGCTGGGAAAATTTACCATCCCTTCTGGCAGATAACAAAGGTGAATACCTGAAAAAGAAATATGGAGTTGCTCCTGCCCTGTAAACCAGGAAGTGATAGAGGAGATGCAAACTCTAAAATTGTTATGGAATAAAGAACATGTGTCCACAAGCAAAATGTAAATAGACCAAACCCTGAGTGTTTGATTCCATAATCCAATGCTAAAAAATTGTGTTTTCCCATTTTTTTCTCTCTCCTATCATGGAAGAAATTAATATTTTTAACTTTCAAGTAATCCTTATAATGACCAAATTAATATTTCATTAACCTTTATGGATTCTCTCTCTGAGAAATTATACAGCAAACAAAACATTTTGTGTGTCCTAAAATATTTCTTCTTTGCAAAAAAAGAGACAAAGAAAAATGTTATATTCCACTTAAACTTCAAAATTATTTCAGGTTGTTCTTGGACTCTAAAGGCTCTTTGTTCCTCTCCTTTTCTAGTGACTCTTTGTGCCTCTTGTAGAAAGCCAAACATAAACTACAAGCAAAACTCAAATGCTGTTTCATGTATTAGAGATGGCTGAAACTGACTGATTTTTAAAAAAAAAATTCTTGACTTAAAGTTCTAAAGTAAACTTTAAAAGAATGTTGTATCCTTCCAGCTAAGTACAGTTTGAATCTCAGTCACAATTTTCCTTTGATAGTCTTTGTAAGTTGCAGGCACAGCCTCAAGCAAAGACAACAGAAAAAGAGTAAGGATGTAAGGATGTATTTTTCATGCCAATAAGCAAAGGCGAAATTTTAATTCAAGTACTTGCCACACAAGAAATAAGATAATAATTACAAATACAAAAATTAAAATTCAAGGTATTTTAATAAATTATATATTACTCTAGTTTTGTAAGTTAAATAATATAATTTTTATATTCTGTACTGCATAGTGAAATAAATGCTATTTAATGCAAGTTTTTACCAATGCTGCATCATGATCCACTTTTTAAAACACTTCAGGGATTTTTTACCTCTCACAGAAAACTGCAGTTTTTCTACTCAAAGTCTGACCCAGTCCAGCCTTGTTTAATTCATAAATACTCAACAGTGAGAGTTGCCTATCTCAGAGAAGGATGAGCAAATATTTGAAAACAAATAACAGTCCTGTGTTAAGATATTATTAGGATTGGACCCCTTAAAGTGATAACAATATGGCAATGCTAAAGGTCTGAAATCCTGAGGGCAACTTTTACTCAAATGTTATATGTATATAGCAATATAATTTCTACTTAAAACCATAATAGGAAGGAAAAGCTTTATGGTAATTTTTTTTTATTTTGTGCAAGAAGACCTCCTAAAATGATTAAGACTGATATTTCAGATTGTGTACAGAAATCACAGAACACAACATTTTAAAAGCCTGATTAACATTTCACTGATGCTTTGTAAGAATTACCCAGCCAACTAAAAGAAATACTGACGGTACTGACAACTCTTCAGTAATTCTCAGACATCTGTTCGCCGATGGGGTCTGTAGTCTTCCAAAACAGAAATCTGAAGGGATACCAAATGGAAAATATCCCCTTGAGCCTTAGAAATGCTTAAGGCTTGGCTTGAACTACAAGTTAGTTTCCTTCCTTCCTTCCTTCCTTCCTTCCTTCCTTCCTTCCTTCCTTCCTTCCTTCCTTCCTT